>NIVC01002064.1:0-15000 GCA_002269645.1 Macrostomum lignano | reverse complement strand
GCATGTACAGCGTAGGGCTTACGCTCGTAATCAAGCCTAAAGAAGGTTTAAAAAACGGTGAGGATAGAATTTGCCACATTTTAAACATTCCCAATGATTGATTTACGAGCTACTACTATTCATTCTGGTGTATACTGTGGTAAATAGGTGCCTGCTCTTTCCAGCAGGTTTGGCAAGTGCTGACGCCCCTGCAGGTTGCTTTCTCCCTTAAATGAAAATCTGAGATAGCGACCATTCGAGTTGATGCGTCCGCGTGCCTCAGCACCGGCACTACAATTTTAAACTCAGCTGAGGCCTCCAAAGCTGAAAGTGCAATCCACCTCCCCTGATGCAGTTGCTGCTAAGTGAAATAAATGCTTGATACATGAAGCATAACGACCCCCTTCCCCTCCTAGTTGCAAGCTCCCCACTCCCACGGGATTTTGGCGGCTTGGTCTCTCCTGCCGCAGCAGAGGAGAGAAGGCTAAGAGGGATGCTGCAAAGCCATTAACTGTATGACAGCCAACCCTCAGTCCATCTCTTCATTGTCGTCCCCTGTTGATAAATAATTTAACTCTTTTATTTTATTGTTTGAAGCTTTTAAATCGCTCGATAGATTTTCCGTCACGCATCCACCCACGTGCGAATCAGCCTGAGCTGCTGTTGTGATTGTTACCATAGCGATACAGCATTTTAAGCCCATCAAATACTCAGCATTTTCAAACGGAAAACCAATTTTCAAATCAAGAGAATCATGGCTCTCCACCGGTTGCTGCTTGCCTTTGTTGCGTCTGTTCTGCTCTGCATCTCTACCGCTGGCACCAACTCTGGAACTCGCTACCCGGTAATCCAACGCATCTGCCTCAACAAGTCCTTGTCAGACTGGACCCTCCCCAGCCCGGCCGTCTCCATTCTGCAGTGCGTCTTTCTGAGTCGTCAGCAAACTCTGCCAGGCATAGCGGTGGCCCAATGGAACTCGCGAACTGCCACCTGTTTGCTGTTTCTCTTCAGCCGAGTCTGCCACCTGCTCAACCTGAGCAGCCCCGCTGGCTGGCCATCGGACGAGACCAACTCGTGCGAGCTCGTGGTGGACTCCGAGCTTGACGTGCTCACCGCCAATCGACACTTTGCGGCCGTGTGGCTCGGAGGCAGAGGCGAGCAGCTCGAGAACCTCGTGTGCAGCGATGGCGGACAGAAGAACGTGATCGAGCACACCGGAGTGACTTGGACTGACGAGGGCGCCAAGATGGACGGCCTGACATCCAGGATGTGGGTAAGCGACACCAGCGGATTCAACTTCAGCAACAGCTTCACGTTTCTGATGGAGCTGAAGAGGCAGCCGAGTTCGAACGCGTTCATCGATCTCACAGACTGCAGCTCTTACAATCAAGTCTGGCTCCACTTATGGGAATGGGACCTGCTCGATTCGACTCGCAAGCTCTACATTCAAACCGGACACCGGAACTTGATCTCCACTAACCAGGTGCTCCCAATTCGAAGTGACCAGTTCGTCCGAGTCGGCGCCACGTTCGATATTTCGATGATCATGAACAGGACCCGACTGTTCGTTGACGGGTCTTTCATTCCCGACAGCCAAGTGTCTCTATACAACGTCAACTATGCCAAAATCGACAACTTCTGCATGAAGATCGGCTGGCGCGCTCTGACTGGCTCCTACTCCAAAATAAACGGCACCGTGAAGATGCTGGCCGTGTCCAACTTCTACCTGACCGCCGACGTCATCAACCGGCTGTTCAACTGAGTGCTCGAGCAGTTTTTCAGACAAGGATGTTGCGAAGTGAAATAGAGTTAGCGATAAAATTTTATCGCGAGATTGCCCAGTTGTTTAGCTATCTATTGACAATTAATAATCAATTTTTAAGGCTGATGACGAGAGTATGTGCGTTCAAAATACGAAGCTTTTGTTTCCATTTAGCAGTTGATCCGGGACATGGAACCGGGATAAAACTCGAATTTTGAGAGAGCTATTTCTCTAAAATTCAATGAAACGATAAAATAATCCCTGCTGGAGCAAAACAGCTGATCCCCAAAGAGATATCTTGATCGGTCCCTGTGACCCTCAGACCAAAATGATTGCACAGTTGAATTGCTATAGCAGTCAATTATTTTAGACCTATCCGGAGTGCCTAAGGTCCCAGGCTTTGAGTAGATATGACGGATTAAAAAATGTGTGCCTGCATTGTGTCTGGGCCTTGTTATATAACTCCCGAAAAAGGCATGTCTCATCTCTCACGGAACAAAACTATGAATAAAAGCAGCAAACAGTAAGTTATCGCTGTAGTTTCATGTGTCTTACTTTTCCTCCTCTACTATAAAGAACTCTCTCACTCGATAGCCTGTACTTTTATAAATAAGCAAGATTGCTTCACTTACAACTGATAAACTTTCTCAGTCAATATTTGTCTATTTTTCTCTCTTAATTCTGAACCAAAATTTGTTTATTTGACTCTCTTTTTAAAGAGCTCTTTATTAGCTCGAATGCGGTATCGTGTGTTAGATTAGTTGAACAGCTACTGTATTGGATACATTTTATTGATTATTTTCTTCGTGGATTTTTATTGTACTCGTGTGTCTACTATCAGTAGAGCATAAAATAAATTTTCACTATAGTTTATACTGGCTATTTTGTTGTATTTTAATTTATCAATTAGTCGGTTTTTTATATTCGCTATTTCGTGCGGTCTAGCCAAGCACATATAAATATAAATACACTGGAGAGGTCTATACATGTACTCGTAGCTCACTACTGACTAGTGTTGACTAATAATTACTTAGTAACTGCAGTAGCCAGCAGTGTAACCACAATGAAAAAATGCAAGAATTTGTCAGCAAACAACACACGAATAAATCTCACTCTGCTGGCTCGACAGACTGACTGCAAGGTGCCCTGGGCAATCTTAGTATGTGTTTTCATCCGTTTTATTGTCTGCCTCCAAAACTTGATAAATGTCTTTGTACTCATATTTGCCGCTTTGACTAAAATTAGTATATGGGATTTGCAGGAAATGCATTTGCCCAGACAGACAGACAGACAGACGATGGTAAACAGACAGACAGACAGTCACAGACGATCGTAAACAGACAGACAGACAGACAGTCACACAGACGATCGTAAACAGACAGACAGACAGTCACACAGACGATCGTAAACAGACAGACAGACAGACAGACAGACACTAAGTCAGACAGAGACAGACAGACACACAGACACACAGACAGACAAACAGACAGACACAGACGATCGTAAACAGACAGACATTACTTATAGCCAGCAGCAGTTTGCAACTGAGAAAGTCCGGAAGCTCCATTGCATGCTTCCCTGAATGAGTTGCATGAATGAGTTGCACACTTATTTCCCGCTTTCATATCAGGTAATATTAAAAGCCTCTTTCAAAAATTTTTTTGACTTCGGAATCCGATTACGAAGTCGCAATCCGAAAGAAAAACTTCTCCATGCTGTGCTGGGTTGAGTTACTTTAATTATAACGAATTTCCTGGCTTGGAAGTTAAACCTGTTGAAACGCAAAAATAGACAGGAAATTAAAATTATTAGATTTGATGAAGTTGAAGGCAGTGTCGGTGGAGTCAATGGCAGTGTCGGTGAAGTCAATGGCAGTGTCGGTGAAGTCAATGGCAGTGTCGGTGAAGTCAATGGCAGTGTCGGTGAAGTCAATGGCAGTGTCGGTGGAGTCAATGGCAGTGTCAGTAAAGTCAATGGCAGCGTCGGTGGAGTCAATGGCAGTGTCGGTGAAGTCAATGGCAGTGTCGGTGAAGTCAATGGCAGTGTCGGTGAAGTCAATGGCAGTGTCAGTGAAGTCAATGGCAGTGTCGGTGAAGTCAATGGCAGTGTCGGTGGAGTCAATGGCAGTGTCAGTGAAGTCAATGGCAGTGTCGGTGGACTCAATGGCAGTGTCGGTGGACTCAATGGCAGTGTCGGTGGACTCAATGGCAGTGTCGGTGGACTCAATGGCAGTGTCGGTGGACTCAATGGCAGTGTCGGTGGACTCAATGGCAGCGTCGGTGGACTCAATGGCAGTGTCGGTGGACTCAATGGCAGCGTCGGTGGACTCAATGGCAGCGTCGGTGGACTCAATGGCAGTGTCGGTGGACTCAATGGCAGCGTCGGTGGACTCAATGGCAGTGTCGGTGGACTCAATGGCAGTGTCGGTGGACTCAATGGCAGTGTCGGTGGACTCAATGGCAGTGTCGGTGGACTCAATGGCAGTGTCGGTGGACTCAATGGCAGCGTCGGTGGACTCAATGGCAGTGTCGGTGGACTCAATGGCAGCGTCGGTGGACTCAATGGCAGCGTCGGTGAAGTCAATGGCAGCGTCGGTGGACTCAATGGCAGCGTCGGTGAAGTCAATGGCAGTGTCGGTGGACTCAATGGCAGCGTCGGTGAAGTCAATGGCAGTGTCGGTGAAGTCAATGGCAGTGTCGGTGAAGTCAATGGCAGTGTCGGTGAAGTCAATGGCAGTGTCGGTGTGAAGTCAATGGCAGTGTCGGTGAAGTCAATGGCAGTGTCGGTGAAGTCAATGGCAGCGTCGGTGAAGTCAATGGCAGTGTCGGTGAAGTCAATGGCAGCGTCGGTGGAGTCAATGGCAGTGTCGGTGGAGTCAATGGCAGCGTCGGTGAAGTCTGGGACAGACAGACAGTCTGGCAAGTTTGAGACAGTCACTTCATCTCTGAGTTGTATTGTCATTAAAAAAAAACGAAACTCTTCACCCACTACTTGTGAGTAGGAAGACAGTACTTAAACGAAAAAAGAAAGAAAAAACAAAACAAAATAATCATTTTGAAGTTTTTTGTCTCCAAAGACAGGCCGCGCAGATCCAGAGGCCCAGATAGAAGGGTTTCATTGAATTTTTTATTCAGCAGCCATCAAAATCATTGAACAGCGCGCACCAAACACCAACCAGGCCAATTATAATCAAACGAACGGTCTCTCTTGTATCAATTTGACAATTAGTTGGTGAATCCGCGCGAAGCCCGGCGGCCGCGGGCCTTCTCAAATTTGCGACCCTTGGACCGAACCACCGGCTTAGTGTGCGAGTGCGGCACTCCCGGCGGCCGGCCGAAATGCCGCTGGGCGGCCCGCTTCCTCGTGCCCTGCACCAGCAGCGTGTTCTGGCCTTTGGGGGCCCGTCTGGCCAGCTCGTCGAAGGTGATGATCTCGCCGCCGGCAGCTAGCAGCCGGGCGCGGGCCTTCTCGGTTACGCGGAGCGCGCACAGGGTCACCTGGATTTGGCGGAGAGGAGGCCGGGAGAGTGCAGCGTAAGTGCAGTCTGTAATTTATGCTGCTCTAATTAATGCGCCAGAGGCCCAGGCTCGTGCAATTAAGGCCTTTGAAGGCACAGTGAAGTGTACATGCCCTTGAACTAAGTGTCCTTGAGCCAAGACACTCAAATCTGCACTGCTTCAGTTCACCCAGCTGTAAAATGTGTGCCAGCATTAGCTGGGGTAATTGAGGCTGTGTGTGGCGACCCCACCAGTGCTTGGACTGAACAGCCGTACGCAGCTTTCAGGTATTCAGCCAATAAGCTGCGGCTGAGCTGTCGGTTACACAACTGGCCCAATTAGGGCAGGTGTAATCAATAATAATTATTATAAATGCGAAATGCGATTCAAATTCATTATTCCGTTATTTGTTGCCTCCCCAACAGGGGGTGCGGCAAACATTACTAGTATAAGCACTGAAGTTAAACAAACAACACAAACCTTCGGCACTGTCTGCACCCGGGAATCGTTAGTAACTGTGCCAACTGTGACAACAATGCGCCCCTCCCGATTTGGCTTGCGCAGCATGCGGCCAAGGCGGGCCAGAGACAGGGGGCCGCGATTGGCCCGGCTCATGAACAGGCGGCGCAGGATGATTTTGTTAAACTTGGCGCCAGTCCGGCGGGCCAGAAATCGGTAGAGTTTCACCAGCAGGCGCAGATAGACATCGTCGGATTTTGGATTGGTGCGGCGCACCTTGCGGTCATTCTTGTGGCAGATGTCGACGCCCATGGCATCAAAATTGGGTAATTTAGATCATGTGCACTGATGCTAGTCAAGGACCACAGTAATATAGCAGGACATAAGGCTCAAAGATTAAGTTTTTGGAGGCCTATTTCCTGGCAAAAAATCACTTTTTTATCACCCAATCAATGATTGCATTTGATCTGGGGCAGTGAAGATTATCATTCTTTTAATTTATTACACTTTAGCATGCTATACTGGTATATTTTTGCATAGCTGTGCAGTGAAAGTTTAATTTCCATATTATTTTCTTTTATTTCATAAGCCCCAAAGTTGTAAATAGTTGCAAGTGGCATTAGCTTAACTTGTTCCTTCTTGAACTAGTATATTTATAATAGAATGTTACACACAGGTATTCTTAAGCCATTATTGTAGGTATGTAGCCTAGGAGCTTGTAGCCTAGTACTTAGAGCATCAGACTCATGACTTGAAGGTTGGGGGTTCGATTCCCAATCCCACTAGAACAATTTGTGTCCTTGAGCAAGACACTTAACTCTGCATTGCTTCAGTTCACCCAGCTATAAAACGGGTGCCAGCATCAGCTGGGGTAATTGAGGATGTGTGTGGCAACCCCCCTCCCAGTCCTTAGACTTAATAGAAGTATATAGCTTTCAGATGCACCATGCAATAGCTGTGGCTAAGCTGTTGGTGGCACATCTGGCCTAATTGGGGCAGGTGTAATCAATTATTATTGTGTGGGTATGATAATCCCAGTTCAATGCATATTACTTCCTATATATATTCCTGCATATACTTTGCTTTGGGAAAATTTCCTTGTTATTTTTATCATATAAGTTTTTTTTCTTGCTTAAGTCATTTTAGTTTTTAATAATTTTGTTCTATATACTCTACTTTAATAGTAAATATTATTAAATGGGATAGGAACTACAAACTTTCATAGAAAATAATTAAATGAATAAAAGTAAATAATTGCTACTTTTTTAAAATGAGAATGGATTATGCCAAGGTATAAGTGCTAGCATTCCCAACAACTAGTTGTTTTGCCTATAAATCTTTTTGGCTATAGACATTTTGCCCATAGAACAATTTGGTCATAGACTATTTTGTCTCTAAGCCAAGTGGACCAGGTGGGTAATGGTCATTTTGTCAATTGGCATTTCGTCAACTTGGTTGACAAAGTGACCAAAGTGTTGGGAGGCGACTTTATTGGTGGTTGATGAAGTGACCAATGCCTAGGTCCTTCCCATTTGCTTGTTGACGAAGTGACTAAAATTTTCATTATATGAATGATATATGTATATAGGCTATAGCTAATATAGCTGCATATCTTGTATATAGCTTACAATTATTATTATATCAATGACTTGTTTTATTAATTGCCTTATTTTTAAAAAAATGAACAAATTTTGAATTTTTGCAATACTAGACTGCATGTCCATTAGGTTAAATGTTTTGATGCAAATATTCTATGCAAATGCGTCACCCTATGTGCACTCATACCAAGGAAGGTGGCAACAAATGCACAAAGTTGGAGAAAGTTGAAAGTTTTTTATATTATTCATATTTATAGTGTAATTGAGTAATTGAATATAATTGACTGATTAAGGAATTAATTAATTATTTCTTTTAGTATTTTTGGTTTTACTTTGCTCGTAAATAAAACCATTTTTAAATGGCTTATTGTGCTATTGAAAAGAAATGACTTTCTTAGAAAAAACTCATAATAATTCATAATCATAATAAACATAATCATAAAAGCTTATGTTACAGCAAATATTCATTTTTATTACACATTTAAACTAGGCCCTAAAAATTAGCACTGTTTTAATAATAGCTTGGGGTCTTGGGGAGTATCCAAACATGCTAAAATCAGCTTCTCAGGTAATGAAAGTTGCAAAAACATTGAAAAAATAGTTTAACAAATGATTTGACTTTGAGAAGAACGCCTTAAATCATCTGATACGTAGCCTAGGCCCTAAAATTCTACAAACTTCAAGCCCCAAGGGCCAAGGCCCAAGGCAATTATCTTCCAAAAGAAAACCAAATGGTATATCAAGCATAATATGTTGGTAATAGGTAAATCAGCGAAATTAACACTGGGTCTGAAAAGGGCTAATTTTATGTGCGAGCAGCTAGATATCGAATCAACTGAGCCGCTCGCAACTATTCTGAGCGAGCGACACAATTTGCCGACAAAATGCCACACACACGCAAAATCACAAAAAAAGAAATGCAAACAATTAAAACAAGTCTAATTTAAAACAAAATTTAAATATTTTTAAGGAATAAGAAATCCCGTAGTTACTTCTTTCAACTTGAGAAACATTTTTATCTACTGATTTTACAGCATAATAAGTTAATTTTTTGTGGGCAAAAAATGCCGGTTTACGAAATGCCGGTTGACGAAATGTCCGGTCACCGGGCGCGGGCACCATTGTTCTTCTCATAAATCCGGGATGGCGTATACAGCAGTGACGATTGTCGTGTGGAGTCGCAATGAAATGCTAAATTAAAAGTTCTAAGAATTCCCGGGAGTGATTTCCAAAGTAACAGTAGCTCACTAACCCAGCTTCACTAACCCAGTGGCATTGCAACGTGCAATCTGATTTATAAAAGCGATACTCCCCTTATCGCCGTTGTTACCTGTATGCACTACTCCATGTATTGCTTGCTTTCAAATTCACTTTTTAAATCCAAAATGCTGCGCTACAGTATAGTGACAGATATATATAATAGTAACGCTTATAGAAAACCTATAAGCGATTTTTATTTTGATATTTGTGGGCGATACTAATATTTCAACATGAATTTGGCACAATTGGAAAGTCCAATCAGATTTTGTAGGTTTGCGGGATTTGCCTGTCTCAAAACTTTTCGGCTGCTAGAAAGATATAAGTTCAGGCATAGCCCATATTCCAAAAGTAATTTTTGTGGCAATACTCTCAGCCATGCCGCATGCATCGTGCATGTAGAGAGAAGACTATACGAGAGAGGGATATTTGCAATCGTGATTTACCTACCAAACGCAGTACGCTTTTATTATCGTGGCGTTCTAAGAGTCAGTTTGGCGCTTTTTCAACTTTTAACTATATTTTCGAAATTGACCGGGAGTAGAGTAGAGCTCTTTAGATTAAAAAAATAGGCTCTAGCAGTAAAAGTTAAATTCACTTTTGGTTTTTGTTAACTTAACTTTAACTTCTATCCGTAGGAAAATGGCATTTGAAAATTCAGCAAGCGAAAAGAAGAAACAAATACGAGTCTGGGTGGACGGTTGGTAAGGGTCTCACTGGTTCCCTGGTTGATTATGTTTATACTAAACTAGGCTATATTTTTCATAATTTAGGGCTATTTGCTAAAGTTTCAATCTCGGTTTGACTTTAATTTTCGTGATTCATAGATTTCATAGAGTTCCATAGATTTTCATACTGAATTTGCTAGAAGTACTGAATTTTCAATAACCTACATCTAGTAGTAGCATATATAGACAAATATTTATCCAGAATTTATTATCTTTATTGCTCAATTTCATATTCAATGCATAAATTTTGTAGGAGTTGATATCTCCTACAAAATATCTTATAAAGCAAAGGCAAAGAAAAAGTTACTGTGGCCTATATTTCAATAATGTCACTCAATTCTCATTTTATATATTTTTCTTACATAATAGACTTGTAGAATTTAGTTGAAAGCTACTTCAGTGAGGTTTTGAAGTTAATTTTAAATTAATCCTAGATCTTAAGTTAAACTACTTATTAGTGAAAATGATGATAGGGGGCCATAGCCTAGCAGTCTAGCATAGGCTCAGTATGCCAGTGACCCAGGCTGGCTTGATTCCAAGTGCAGTCACATTAATTTGGGGCTGAATTGAAATCTCGGCTTGGCTCTGCTCGTGTAATTACTAGTCTTGAGAGCCAGCCCCCAAGGTGCAGTGAAGTGTACATGCCTAACGATAAATTTAAGTTAGGGCCGCTGTACACTCCTGTGTGAGTGTGTGCCTGCGTACATATCTGCGCGCTTGTATGCCTGCTCAGGGGAGTCGGTGGAATGGCAAGTAATGCCTCTTGCCAGTTGTGTGCCTATGTCACTTAAAGTGCGCCAATGTGCACACAACCCCTTGCCTCTATATATATAGTGAAAATGATAAATAGCAATAAAAGTTATCTAAAGGCTATTTATAGATTATTGTTATATAAGCTAAAGAGTTTTCCTTTATATTATACAAGCTGTTGAAACCTGCAGATTTTGAACCCAGGGAACTTTATTCCCTGGAATTATTTTTGCATGTATTCTAAAACTGAGGTCAAACTCAAACAAAAACTTGCTAATAGTTAGGATAGAGTTAAACATAAAATAGAGTGTACATTCATATAAAATTAGGATTTGAAGCAAGCATTGATATTGTTGGCTGGGGTGCTTCAAGCAAATCAAGAATTTCAAGCAAACTCTGGCCTTTGTCCTCTTCTCTCCTCTTTCTTCTTTCTTCTCTCCTCTGTCCTCTCTCCCTCTTCTCTCATCTCTTCCCTTTCCCCTCTATTATTTTCTCTCTCCTCTCCTCTCTTCTCTCTGGTCTCTGGTCTCATATCTCCTTTCTCCTCTTTTATCTCTTCTCATTTCTCTCTGCTCTCTACTCTCTCTTCCCTCTTCCCTCTACCCTCTTCTCACTCCTTACTCTACCCTCTCTCAACGCTCCCCTCATCTCTACTCTCTCCTTTTTCCTCTCTTCTCTCAACTCTCTCCTCTCCTCTGTCCACTCTCTCCTCTCATCCCTTCTATCGTCTCTTACCTCACCTCCCTTCTCTCTCGTCTTTGCTCTCTTATCTCTCATTTCTCTTTTTTTATCTTCTCTTTCTCTTATCTTTTCTTATTTCTCTCTGCTCTCTCTCGACTCCCCCCTCTCTCTCTCTCCTCTCTTCTCTCTGCTCTCTCCTGTCCTATCTCTCTTCTCTCTAATCTCTCCCCTCTTTCCTCTCCTTTCTCGCCCTTTTCACCAATTTCCCGTCATCTCGATTCTCCCCCTTCCCCTCCTCTCTCCTCACTCACTTCTCATCTCTCCCTTGTCTCCACCTCTCATCTCTTATTTCTTATCTCTCCTCTTTCTCTCTACTCTCCCATCTCTCGTCTGTTCACTTCTCGTTTCTGCTCTCTCATCTCCCCTCTCTCATCTGTCATCTTTACTCTCATATGTTCTCTCACCTCTCTCCCCTTGTACTCCTCTCTTCCCTTTTTGACTCAGGACTCTCTTTCCTTTCTTCTTTCTTCTCGTCTCTTCTCTTCTCTCTTCTATACTCTCCCTCTCTTGTCTTCTCTCTTCTCTCTCCACTCTCCTCTCTCCTCTCTTATATCGTCTGTTTACTCTCATCTTTGCTCTCTCATTCCCCTCTCTCTTCTGTCATCTCTACTCTCCTCTCTACTGTGTACTCTTCTCTTTCCCCTCTTCTGACTCTTCTCTTTCCTTACTTCTCTTTTCTCTTCCCTCTTCTATACTCTCTCCCCTCTACTCGTATTCTTTTCTCTCGTCTCTCTGCACTCTGCTCTCTCTTCCTTCATCTCTACAATCTCATCTCTTTCCTCTCTCCTCCTCTTCCTTTACTCTATCATCTCTCCTTTCTCCTCTCTTCTTTCTCAACTCTCTCTCTCATCTCTTATCTCCTTCTCTTCTCACTCCTCTCTCCCCCTCTTATCTCCTCTATTCTCTATCCTTTCTAATCTCTCTTCTCGATCCTCTCTCATCTGCCTCTCTGTTCTCTCATCTCTCATCTCTTCTCACTCTTCTCCACTCTCCTCTCTCATCGATCCTCTGTCTCATCTCCCCCTTCTCTCTCCATCTTCTCACCTCTACTATTTCCTCTCCCTTCTCCTCCCCTCCTCTCGCTTCTTCGTCCCATATTCTCTGCTCTCTCCTCAACCCCCTCGTCTCTCCTGTTGTCTTCTATCTTTTCTCTTATCCCCCTCTCGCCCCTCCTCCCTTTCTAATAGTCTATTCCTTTTCCTTTTCACTCTTATCTGGCCCGCAGCCATGAGCTGGATTCTTTATCTGGCCATTGAGATAAAAATCTGCCGATCCCTGCTTCGAAAGCCAGTTTGTGGGACGTAGTACTCTCATGGTTGTTATCATTTCTCATGCTTTAATCACGTCATCTTTCTGGCCAATTAGCAGCCCTGAGAGGAATTTGTGTATCTCCAGCTCCACCACCACAGTCTGCAGCAGTCTAACAACCATGGAAATACGCATTTCTTAGGAGGCCATTTAAATTTTAAAGTACCTTATGCGAATCTTAATGTTAAAATTTGCATGGTGTAACTAATTTAGTTTGCATTGTAATCAGTTATTCATTAATTTTTTTGCTATTTTTACAAACCATCCCACATCGCCTTGATTTGCCATCCTTGTTTAACTGATGTGTCTATACAGACGACAGTGGTTTGAATCTCTCGCTAAACTCTCTCCTCTCCACCGACTCCACGCCTCCACTCGCGGGGGTACAGAGAAGGCTATTAAAAAGTTATTCCAAAACACTGTACATTCGCTATGTACATTGAGCCCTATCGCCTGACCCTTCGTCTGGCTCTGGGGGAATGAGTGAGTGAGTGGCACAAACAAAAGAAAAAGCAGACAAACTTCACATGCTTACAGTTTCTTTTTCGGTTGAGTTACAGAGTTGAAACTTTACATTTAGATAGAGAATGAGTCAATGAAGAATTGTGTCAAGTTGGGAGTCAATCGCTTTACGTGGAGCAAACTTATGGCAGCTGAAAGTTAGTCAATTTTGAAACCCTTTTACACATCTGGGCCCAGATCGGGTAAGAGAGGCAGGCGGCGGAGGTTGGGGTGGTTGCTACGCTGAAAAAAACAGCCTAACTTTAAAAGCGCACAGCACCGCTCAGGATTAACTTTGATACTCGAAATTTTACATGATTGTGCCAAAATAGTTAAAGATTATCTGTGTCAAATTTGAAGAGAATCGGTAGAAGTGGAGCGGCGCTATGGAGGATTTAGTGAAAAAATCGCGCATTTTGAGCAGTTTTTTGTACTTTTAGGTAGGAAGACTCAAATTTAGGAAATTTAAAGGTAGCCTAAGACATTTTCGTAGTGAGTTTAGGGTGGGTGCAAAAATTGGTGGTATTTGTTGAGTGGTTTGGGAGTCCATAGCGAACGAATTTGTCCACAGACACACACACACAGAGTTTTGATTTTTATATGTAGACAAGCTGTTGAAACCCGCGGATTTTGAACCCGGGAATTCCAATCCCCGGAACTACTTTTGCATGTATTCTGAAATCTAAGGCCATACACAAACAAATTAATAGTTAGTAGGATAGAGGTAGACATAAAATGGAGCACATTTGTGTAAAATTAGGTTTTGAGGCAAACGTTGATATTGTTGCTGGAATGCTAGGCGTACTCCACAGAATGCAGGCAATGTCTGTCTGACTCTAAAACATGTATTGGCAAATCTGGCCTCTCCCTGACTCTCCCTATGTCCCTTGGATCCTTTAAAATTTCTATCGTCTCTTCTGTTTCCTCTTCTCTCTCATCCCTCGTCTCTCTCTCCCCTCTCTTCTTTCGTATCTTCCCTCATCTCTCTTCTCTTTCATCTCTCTTATCTCATCTCTTCCTATTCTTTTCTCTCTCCTCTCCTCTCTCCTCTCTACTTTTCGTTTTCTCTCTCCTCTCCTCTCCTTCTCTCCCCTCTCTCTCGTCTCTTCCTTCTCCTCTCTATCTTTTCTCTCTTCTCTTAACTCTCTCCTCTACTCTCTCATCTCTCCTCTCTACTCTTTCCTCTCTCTCTCCTCTCTCTTCTCTTCTCTCGTCTCTTCCTTCTCCTCTCTATTCTTTTCTCTCTTCTCTTAACTCTCTCCTCTACTCTCTCATCTCTCTCTCTACTCTTTCCTCTCTCTCTCCTCTCTCCCCTCTTCTCTCGTCTCTTCCTCACCTCTTTCCTCTCTCTCTTTCCTCTCATCTCTTTTCTTGTTTTATCTCTTCTCTCTCCCCTCGTCGCTCGTCTCTTCCCTCACCTCTCTTCTCTCCGTCGCTTTTCATCTCTCCTTTCTCTTCTTTTATATTTTCTCTCTTATCTCTTCTCGTTTCTCTCTGCTCTGCGCTTTCTCTCTCTCTCTCTCTCTCTCTCTCTCTCTCTCTCTCTCTCTCTCTCTCTCTCTCTCTCTTCTCTCTCTCTCTCTCTCTCTCTCTCCTCTCCCATCTCTCTTCTCTCTCTACTCTCTCCCCTCTTCATTCTCCTGTTTCCTCTTCTCTCTCCCTGTCTCTCCTCTCTCCTCTAGTCTCTGTAATCTCTTCTCTCTTATCTCTCTCTGTTCTCTCCACTTTCCCATCTCTCGTCTGTTCATCTGCTCTCTCATCTGTCATCTTTACTCTCTTATACGTTCTCTCACTTATCTCCTCTGTACTCTTCTCTTCATCTCTTCTCACTCCTCTCTTTCCTTACTCCTCTCTTCTTTTCTTTTCCCTTTCTATACTCTCTCTCCTCTATTATCTTCTCTCGTCTCTCTGCACTCTCCTCTCACCTTTTTCATCTCTCATCTCTTCTTTGATCTGTCTCATCTTTACAATCTCATCTCTTTCCTCTCTCCTCCTCTTCCCTTTACTCTCTCATCTCTCCTTTCTCCCTCTTCTTACACCCTCTCTTATCTCTATCTCTTCTCTCCACCCCTTCTCTCCCCCTCTTATCTCCTCTCTTTTCTATCCTTTCTACTCTCTCCTCTCTAATCTCTCATCTCCTCTTGACCCTCTGTCATCTTCTTTCTGCTCTCTCATCTCTCATCTCCTCTCATCTCTTCTCACTCTTCTCTACTCTCCTCTCATCGATCCTCTGTCTCATCTCTCCCCTCTTCTCGCCTTTACTCTTTCCTCTCCCTCCTTTCTCCCCTCCTCTCACTTCTTCCTCCCTTCTTCTCTGCTCTCTCCTCACCACTTGTCTCTCCCTCCTCTTATATTTCTTCCATGTTTTCTCATACCCCCTCTCGCCCTCCTCTCTTCTAATAGTCTATTCCTTCTCCTTT
>NIVC01002063.1:170000-208256 GCA_002269645.1 Macrostomum lignano | reverse complement strand
ATGTCTGCCCAATTGACAATGAATTATTTACTGAAGAAGTCTTCCAATGGTTTAGCCAGAATAAAAAGACAAAATTGCATGTTGATTTCAAGGGTGAAGAATTGCTTGCTGTTGCCTGTTATCATTACTGTTTCTAAGGAAACTGAAGATCTGAAGGTGTTGATTGACAGATGCCGCACTCTCAAGAACGAGCGCTACAATTTGTCGCTTGAGCAATTAATGCAGCAAATCCCCAGACTACACTATGGAAAACGCATCATTTTACCCAACCTGAAGGTAAGTGACTGCAATGCTTATATATTTTGACATTTTGCTAAGTACTCCAATAACTTGCATAGTCTGATTCAATCATCCTTTGCAGACTGTGCCGTGCATGCCCAGTGGTGCGGTCACCACAGATTCTGAGTTCAAGCATGATTGCCTAGGAAAAACCCGTTCACGCTTGCACAAAATCTGTTTTGCGAGCCACCAAGTCCAATCATTGACAGCATTCCAAATAGAAGTTCTACGCAGCCTGGCTTGAGTACATCACTCCTACAAGCCCCAGGTGCCAGTTAACAGCAGAATTTTGACTGCTCCTTGACGTAAGTGTCTCCGTTGCATCGCTTGGAAACAGCGTCTGCACCTGCACCTGCCAGCATTCTGCATCCACAAATGGCAGGCACCAGTGCTTGCAATCAGCAGCCAGTCAGCATTCAGCACAGTCGAGAATCGCAACCTGCAGTATCCTCGATTCCAAGGACTGCCTCTAGACAGTTCAACATAAACTTGGCAGATTATGTTGAACAATTGGAGTGCACATTTATGGCGGAAGGGAAGTCCTTGCACTCCATCAAAGGTACTAAATTTTTTTCGCATACTAATCACACATTTTTACCAACAAAAATATCTTGCATGAATCTGCTTGCCTTTTCAGGACTGGTGCACCTGACAATCAAGCTGCTTCGCCAACAGCAAGTTATGCTTGAGAAAATTAAAGCACTTGAGAGGCGTCCAATAGCATCAATGGATCAGCCAGTGCAACACCTGGCTGACCAAGTTGCTGGTCAGCTTCTGCTAAAAAGCATGCGCAACTACGAAAGTTTTAAGGAGCAACTGCAAGATTCTGAGCTCAGGAAAGCAGTTGTAAGTTCTCTAAAATTCAATGTCTAATTCAGTTTATTCCGATTCACATTTTCTTAATGCAGCATTGAAAATTTTTCAGATCCATTCACTGACATACTTGGAGGTGAAACATTACAAAAGCATGTCAAAGCCTATGTCAATTGTCTGCTAGACTGCACACTCCAGGTGAAGTCCAACTGAACTGGAAGGAACTATGCAACTGAAGGTCCTAAGAAAGACCCAGAAATTTTGGCCTTCACTAAGTGCCTTGAAGATCTGGTTTTGCGTAAGTGGCACTGCTATGGATTTGCAGCTCTTTTACATATGGGATCACTGTATTTGTTCGAATTTCCACAGGTGCCATTGCCCATTGGCATGATTACTAGGAAAGCGTGGCTCAAAAGACAGTTGAGAACTACTTAAAAGACGCAGTGAAAAGGCTGGCTAAAAAGTTGCAAAAGCACTGCTGCTACATTATCGATGACAACGAGGAGGACAAGGACTGAGCACAGTATTTTTACTGAACATTTTGTATGGTTATGTTATTTTTATTATTATAGCTATTATTATTTATATAATATTAATTATCTGCAGGTAAATAATTATAATATTAATTATAATAACAAAGAATAGATAAAGAATAGATAATTATAATAATAAAAATAACATAACCTCTACACATAATTATATAACTAATATATTAATATCATATTATATTTATTCTTATATTGTTTTATTTACAATTTGTTGCAAAAGGAGCCTATATACTTGTATGTCACTATATTTATTTCATATATATAAAACACCATATTTCTTTATAAGCAATATTTGAAAAAAATGTGTAAAAACGATAATAATTATCATGCAGTGGGCAAGATTTAAATGAATTTGAGGCTGCTATACTATCCTCTGTTTCAATATATACACACTTCGCTGGTACTACATCATAATGTAAAGATCAAGATGGTCGACTTCCATTTAAAGCTCACTTTGAATTAAACATCCAGGCATACCTGGATAGCATTCAGCTGAATTTGCAAAAAGAAGCCTGACTTCAGGTGGAAAATCCATGTGGATTCTATGTATAATCACTAGGACAAATTTGATGTCACAATGTTCGAAGATGATGTCACATTTTGACCCAGTACTGGCCACCCACCTTGACAATTATCAAGGGAAGCAACCATCTTGTAAGAAGAAGATTACCTACCTGTCAAAGAATATTCAAAATGAGTTCATTAACTCTTCTTGCAGAAGAGATGAAGAAAGCCATTATTGGGAAGATCAAGGAGGCCCAATACTTCTCAATAATGCTTGACAGCAAACTAGACATATCTCATATGGATCAACTTAGCATCATCATCAGGTCAGGTATATGGACTGCAGCAGGAATCCCACAGTCATTTCTTGGATTCCTCAAACTCGAAGGACATCAGGCCTAGCAGATTGTCGACACAATCTTCACAAAGCTGGAAAAGCTTAATCTCAACATAAAGAACTGCTATGGTCATGGCTATGACAATGCAGCCAACATGTTTGGAGTCTATGGAGGTGTTCAAAAGTTGATCAAAGACCAAAGCCCCTTTGCAATGTGTATTCCTTGCTCTAATCACAGCCTCAACCTTGCTAGATCATATGCTTGCACCTCAAATATGGTAGCTATAACCTTCTTTGGGACTATTCAAAGAGTTTTTTATTCTTCTTGGCTTTAACTGGCCATTTTGCTGCTTTGGAAGCCTAGATTAGCATTGATGGACATGGCTTCAAGCCAAAGAGGCTGGTTGACACAAGATGGAATATGTACTACAAGGCTATTTGAGCCTTATAAATTAAACTAGTGAATATTATAGATGTACTTGACAACATAGGTGCAGATCCAACCTTCTCTTTAGACACAAGGGCAGAAGCGATTTCTCTGTCCACAGCCATCTGCTCCTTTTCATTCTTTGCTCATCTTTATTATTGGGAGCCAATCCTAAAAGAGATCAACATTGACAACAAATTTGAGGCATTTTAGCACAGAGGACTAGGTCTTGACTCAACCAAGGCCCATGTTATCTTTCTTGAGTGCTTCTTGAATGATGCACAAGAAGATCATGTCAACAAAGCTATTGGTGAGGCAGAATCTTTCTGTGAGCAAATGGAGGTAACAATAGAGAAGCGAATGCAATGGCGAAAGAGAATGCCAGGGGAGAAAGCCAGGATGCAGGTTTGACCTTCAATGAAGAAGTTTGAAGGCAGCCACTATCATGTCATGACAGGTTGTGTCAAGAGCCTTCTAGCTATTAGCTTAGACATAAAAAGCCTTGTTGCTAATGGGGATGCTATGACAATAGATAAATATAAGCAAGGGAAATAGGGAATTATAATATATAAAACAGGATAGATATAAGTCTAACTTATAATATAATATATACTAATTGATACTTAGTATATAATTTAAGAACTTTATTTTTATATGCAAAATTATGACAGCCCTATTTTATTGTTCTTTCTTTCATTCCAATAAAATAATAAAAAACAAACTTTTTGTTTTATGAATACTAGAATTTTATATTATAATTTATACCAAGGTGAATTTCATCTCAAAATCCTGTTCTATACAAAAACAAAAAATAAAATGTGTGTACATATAAAACTTCATTAAAAAAATTCTTTGGCCTTGAAAGAGAGCTTTAAACTAGTGTTCCACTATACAAGGGTTGTTAGGAAAGTCCGCAATCAAACATGCATATCTTTTTTTGAGTCACTACTTTGTCTTGAAACTTTATACCATAGACAAATATCATATCCTGAGTGATTTAAATCAAGAGTGGTCTTGTTTGAGCCAGGAATTTCCTTCTTACAGTGTTTTTAGTCACACATGATTTCCATCACTATGCTGAATAATGAAGAAGCAAAGCAAAGTATCACTATATGTCACAAAGTGTCATTTGGTTTTGTGAAAACAAGGAAAGTGACAGGCAGAAATTCTTTGCAAGTTGCAAGCAATGTATGGCGAATGTGCACCATCAAAAACAATGGTCAACAAGTGGGTGCAGCATTTTGAAGATGGCTGGGAGACAGTCGATGACCTTCCATGGAGTGGCCAGCCTGCCACCATGGTCAACAGGTCAAACATTGAGCTTGTGTGTTGTGCTCTAGATGTTGACCGCTGAGCTACAATGCTAGAGTTGTCAACCATTATTGGCATCTCATCAATGGCCATTCATTCAATCCTGACAGTTGAGCTTGGTATGTCACGCATTGTTGCTTGTTGGGTCCCAAAATTTCTGACTGACCAGCAGTAGCGAGAGTAGGTCCAGGTGTGTCAGTAGCTCCTCCAGTCATATCACAGTGATCCCAACTTTTTGGACTGGATTGTGACTGGGGATGAATCCTGGTTTCATTATAGTGAGCCAGAGTCCAAGATGCAGAGCAGTGTGTAGAAGGCCAGCCATGAGCCCACACTTGTCAAGGCCCTGACAGTACCTTCAGCTGGCAAGCAAATGGCCACTGTCTTCTGGGACAAGGAGGGTATTCTGCTCATCGAATGGCTTCCTTGTGGTGCCACAATAAACAGTGAGTACTACATCCAAGTCTTGCAAAAGTTGCATGAAGCCATCAAAGCCCAGCAGCGTGGCAAACTTAGCCGTGGCATCCTGCTTCAGCATGACAATGCCAGGCTGCATACCAGCCAGGCAACAATGGCTGCCATTTTGGACCTGGGCTTTGAGGTGCTGCCACACCTACCCTACTCGCTGGACCTCGCACCCAGTGACTTCTGGCTATTCAGAGAGATAAAAAAACCCTCCAAGGTCGCCAGTACAGCTTTTTACAGACCTTGGCATCGGCCATCAGCTAGTGGGTCAGGGGGTCACCTGCCAATTTCTATGCTGCTGGCATTGAGAAGTTGCCTGAGAGGTGGCAAAAGTGCATAAGCCTCAAGGGTGCCTACGTTGAGAAGCAGGAAGAGTAGCAATCCATTAAACTATTAGACATGTTTGATCGCGGACTTTCCAAACAACCCTTGTAGTTTTAGCTATAGCTATAGGATCCTATGGCAAATATAGTAAAATAGATGCCTATAGCAGCTATGGATATGCTTACAGTAGATAGCTTCTCTTATAGCTACAACTGGCTCATTCCATATAAGATGGACATATTTGGAAAATAGAAAAAATCAATATTTTTGCTTGCCATTGCCTTATTAGTCTATTTTTTTACCAAATGTTTTTTATGTGCAATATATACAATCTAAGAATAAAGGAATGGTAAAATGTTGGATTAGTATGTTATCAATTGGCAAAAAGTCATTTTTATAAAAATTTGGACATTTTTTGAAGCAAAAGACATCATTAAGATTTTGTACCTTTTAAAAACAAATAGAAAGCTTTTGAAGGTTGAAACAAACTATAGATAAAAGTATAGTACTTGCATCATTAGATAAAAGCATTGGTGACCAAATAATTTATTATATTTATTATGTATTAGTACCTCAAAGTTACTGAATTGACAGAAAAAAATATGTTACGACCATAATGTTACGACCATAAGGCTGCCTTTTCTTTTGTATCTTTGTTGCCTTTTGAGTTTATATATTCTAATAAAAGAGTATGATTTCTAAAGATGTTCTTAGTCAAATTTTAAAAATGCATCGCAAAATATCAAAAAAGAAAAATGTTATAAGACTTTTACCTTTTAGTTTCTATATGTCAAAAATCCTGTCGTTACGACCATAAGTGTCATTTAAGGTTTAATAGCATCTATACTAATTATGATATCTATATGAAACTCTATAAATATATTCTAGACAAAATAATCTTTCATTTAAAATATTGGTTTAGTATATTCTATTATTAGATTTCATTTTATAAGTAAAAATAGCCTGTCATGTTACGACCATGCTTATATGGAATGAGCCAACTATAGAAATATAGTAATTGTAGTCACATTCCATAGATTCCCATAGCCATAGTTATAAATTTAAAAAATTATCAAATATCACAAGGAAAAAAAACAATAAAGATATTTACTATAAACTACTATATTATAGTCATAGATTCAAAAACTTAAAAATTATACTTAATATACTATAATAAAAACATAGCAAATTCTTATTTACTATTAATGTTAAAAAGTTCAGTAGTAATATTTTCAGTAATAGATAGATTGATTGAAATACAATCTTACAAAAGGCAATTGGGTGTTAGTTTAAGTTTTTAATTTTATTTGTAATTGTTTAAGTACCAAGTTATCCTCCTAATCTAGGTTTTTTTGTGCACAGAGTATGCATATGCACCTTAAATTTTGAAATCTTGCACCCTGAAATTGAAAAAGTGGGTGCAGTTTAGATGTGGTCTCATAACTTTTTTCTTTTAAGCCTTATTTGCATTGCTTTAGGCCCCTAGCATAAGAAAGAAGAGAAATTGCACTCTGAGCCTAAAAATTGCACCTTGAAATTAGGCATACTATAGAGTATAGGGTGCAATTTTGTACCTTGTCTCAGGCAAAAAAGACCAGCTCCTGATTCAAACCACTTTATTTCTTAGACTTTTTTTATAAAACTATGGGCTATGGCTACAGCTATAGGAATTATGGGAATATGGTAATATTAGGATACATATGGCTACAGAATATGGAGAATTAAAAGAAGCCATAGGCCTAGTTTGCTTATGGCTACAGCATATAGACCCACCTTATGGTGGAACACTACTTTAAACTATTAAATTATCATTGTTATCATTGGTACATTTAAATCCAAAAAAACTTTTGTTTTGCATAGGTCTACTTTTCTTGATCCATTTTTTTGTTCTATGTACTTAATATATATATGAAGTAATACCGTAGGATATAGGCCTCCCTACACCTTTTTGAGTTGAATGTAGGTTATATATTATTTTTTAATTAATGATATTGTGGCAATGGGGTTGCTACATTTAACCTCCTAATTTTTCTCATAAAGTACTTGTGTACTGTTAATTTTAGCAATTTAATTATGTGCCTAACTCTTGGCTTGTTTTAACATTCTTTCCAACAGTTATGTCTTGAGTCATTTTTCCTTTAGTTGCCCCAGCCTGTCCCCATGTTGTCCCTCTTGTTTGTCCTGCTGTTGATTTAATTTTCCCCATCTTTTGGTTCTATTATTTTTGTCACTCATTTCTGTGTAATGCATTTTGCCCTTCCTGTTGCCCTTTGGTTTGTCTACCCCTCTGACTAGCCATCAGTGAAAGCCTCCACCCCATTATGGAATTGTTTTGGTATTATATAAGTGATGCCCTATGCGTGTTAACTTCAACCCCCTCTCTCCCCTTCCTCTCTTACTTTTGTGTCTACACTGTTGTCTTTTCTAATTCAATTGTGTTTGATAGGCTCTTTTTTATTTCAAGTTAAGTAATATTATGAGCTCGTTTGAATTAATTTAGTAGACGCATTTAAGGTGCCCATCTTTATTGTCAGCGCACTGTGTCCTGTTCAATCCCATTATCATTTCAATTGTCTTAACCATTCAAATAATTAACCATACCATCTGCTAAAACATAAATAATAGTAATAATAAAATAGCCAACAATTACAACCTGATTTTTATTTGACTGATTAATTGAGCCCATAGCCTATCTTGAGTCATTTGCCTACGGGGCATAAAACAACCAAAGTCCTCAACTTGAAGAAAGTTCTGAGACTTAAGCATTCCATAATATATAAATTATGGTGGTGGCAATTCTATCCTACTGAAAGTAACAAGCTCAACAAATTGACCCATTAATTTTATAGTACCAAAATCTCCAGTGTCTACCATTTGAATGATTGTGCCAATAATGACTGCTCAGCTACGATTACAACTACCCTCCTCTTGGACTTAAGAACCTAGCAGTCGGAATAAAACAAGAGAAAGGATTTGTTGTAATTTGTCTACACAATTTCCAGACTTATTTGTGCAAATGCAATGCCAACTGGTTTTGAAGAAACCCAAAGAACGCTAATAGGTAAATTTAATTTTTTATTCCCAAATTTTTATTTTCTTTTCTCTGCCCCCGCATTAATATATATTCCATTTACAGTGTGTAAGCCTATATTATAATAAATTAATAATATTAGTAATAGCTATTAGGCTAGGTGATTAATACTTAATAGGCTTAATAGTTAATCTTGTTAGGCTACTTTATTAGTGAATGTAGGCATAGATCTAGAAACTTTTGTTTTTATAGGGGGCAAGTTACACTAAGCACTAAACACTAAGATTTGAGAGTGAGGCTACAACTCAATATTTGAAAATAGACCTGGCATAGATACATAGTTGCAGGCCAAAAAAAGTATTGGGTGGCCAAATTTTTTTGGCTGTAGTAGCCGAGGGAGGCATGCCTCTTGGTAGGCCTATTAAGTTATCAAGTTATTAAAATAATAATCTTATAATGCAACTTTATTGAAAATTGTGGGATAGAATAATGAAATTCAAACAAAAAATCCCAGTTACATTAAATTTTTTTATATGACATACGTCACATATACACTGCCAATATTACAATAATTGGCATAGGGCCTTCAAAAATTTACAAAACAGAATGATGATGCTGTTTGTGCAATAGATTTGAACTAACATACAATAGGACAAATTCGAATTCAGATAAATATAAAAACTCATTTACAAAGCAAAACATAAATCTTCATGTCTAATAAACTCTAGGGGAGTCTAGGTCCCTATCATTTCCTTACAGTTTTGTTGATCGTTTTCGGTTCTGTGACATTCTTTCCAGAAAATGATGTTTTTTGAAATCCGTGACTATTTAAACAAATTTAAGTTTTACTATTTAACCTTTAAATTACCTATTCCAACATGGAAATTCCAAAATCGATGTTAGTATTTAACATCTGTACGTATATCCATAAATTCATAAATAAATATTATCATCATGAGTTCTAGACTTGTATTAAGCGACAGTTATAACTGGTGTGGTGCAGCGAATGTTTCTGCATCATCACTGCATCAAAAAATATTTTATCAAACACTTAAACTTTGTACATATTAATGTTGGGCCTATAGCAATCAATTATATATATAAATTATTGATTTACATCAATTGTACATACAGTTATAGCTGCTTTTTTCAAATGCTATTAGGCCATAAAATTAGCGCACGATACTACTTCTGTACTACAACTAGCAAAAAGCTAACAGTCATTTTCTAATTTTTTTGTTTTAACACCATGCACGTTTGTTTTAATTGTTTAATTTTGTTTAAACTTACGCCAGCTAATTACAGTCAACCAGTTTATTGTATAAACACCCCATCTGGGCGGAAAAATATGCTCTTTAACATTCTGAGAAGTCCAATTTTCTTTAATATGCTTTTTAGCTTTAAGAAAACTTCTGCTGAAAAAGCTTATCTTGGTTATTTCTTCCTAGAGAAACATGGATCGAAGATCGAAGTACTATCGCCGTTAGGGAGTCGCTGCATGGATCGGTCACACGCGGCTAGCATTAACTCGACAAACCTCAATTGTCCAGCTTTACCTTTGTGCATCTAAAATTGTGCGCAAATCTCGACGCTATATATTCGATAGAGTTTGGACGCCCGGTAGTACATGACGTCATGTACATGAATCCAATTGATCGTCACGGGACGATAAATAATGGCGAGTGTAGCTTTAGCACCGAAGAATAATAAGATTAAATTACCTGGGTGTGTTTTTTGCCACGTACATTATTTTTCAACAATGATTTCTACATGCACTTTTCGGGAAACTATGCTGTCGTACATGTATGTTGTAGTATCACACCAGGAAAGTTGCCGCGACGTACCGTGTGTGCATATATGCAATTGTTTTTATTGTGCTGTATAGGTCGGTCGATTACACTAATTGTTTAAGTACTGTCAACCACAGCGCAGGGTATTGCATGGATTCGACTTGAACTATTCAAAATTTATTCAAGATTCAAAATTGGAGAACGCTTAATTATTATATTAATTCTTTATTACACTGTACTGTATCAATACTTAATTAACTAATCAAAAAAAGCTAGTAGCATGTAGTTTACCCAGCGGTAGCTACATCCAAGTATGCACCGCAACTATGCATCCAACAGTAAGGTTTTTCTTTTTTCTATATGATTGAACTGATCAGTTGCAACAAATGGACCAAATTACTACGAGAGGAAGGGTTGGACAAAAGAAAGAAGAAAGAATGATTTAATTTTGGGAGAAACTACCGTTATATTTTTTATATAGTCGGATCGAGAGCGTAGGTGGGAATTGGGATTACGCGGCCGGTTAGGCCAATAAAACAACGCGCACAATAAAAAAAGGTGTTCATTCTAACAAAATATCATCAATTTAAACGGTAATTCAAAATAGGGCCTGCCTCATTACGAAGGTTATATGAAAGGTACATGTATAAACATGTATTTAAAATGATTTAGTGTACATGTATACATGTACATTTTAAGAAATAATTATCTCGTACTTAAAAAAACAATCACAACTTACAAAGTACTGGCTATGCATACAGTAGTAGTGTTAGCCGTAGCTAATATGTGCAGCACTGTGTGGCTGCATGTAAATAACTGTTTATTGTTTGTGAGGTGATAAAATATGCATACAATAATTATAGAACCATGTTGCACTGGGCAATAAAGTAAATAGCCATACTTTACATATTTTAAACCCTTTATAGAGATGCGCCAGAGTCCAATTATGGACTGCTAACGCTCATAGAAAAGTCCATCTTTACCTGGAACTTCAACTCAATTGAATTGTTGGAAATATTCGAACTAGATTGACCTAAAATTGCGCTTCTCATCAAGTGTAATAGTTAACGTAAATTCTTGTAACCGCATTAATTTCTAACCGCATTAGAAAAAGAGCTCTACCTACTACTAAGTACTACCATCAGTAGTAGCGGCCGCTTTTATAATATGCGCAGTCTACTTATCGTTGGCATAGGCCACATTGTCCTGTCCATTGGCCCCCTCTCTGGTGTACAAGCCGGGATGCTTCATCTCGAAGGCGCCATCATTCTCAGACTCGTCAATCTGCTGCACTTTGTTGTCAGCCTGCATGAATGCCGGCCTCATGTAGTACACGAGCACGTTCACGAATAGGAGCAGGATGAGCAGTGTGAGCCACTGAGCGGGATTGAAAATTTCAATCAAATGAATTCAATATTGGATTTAAACAAAACTTTAAACGAATAAGAAATCTTAGCTGCAACGACTTACGTGTGCTCGTAGATAGGGGAATTCTAATTGTTGACTGTTTGGGAAATCCGCAAACCCGTGGGAATCCAAGAAACAAGATTTAACATGAAAATCGGACAAAATAGGACAGGGAAATCTAAACTCCAACATAAGACACGGAAATCCCAAAACCAAGATAAGATAGGGGAATCCCAAAACCAAGATAAGATAGAGGAATCCCAAAACCAAGATAAGATAGAGGAATCCCAAAACCAAGATAAGATAGGGGAATCCCAAAACCAAGATAGACAGGGAATCCCAAAATCAAGATAAGACAGGGGAATCCCAAAACAAAGATAAGACAGGGGAATCCCAAAATCAAGATAAGACAGGGAATCCCAAAATCAAGATAAGACAGGGGAATCCCATAATCAAGATAAGACAGGGAATCCCAAAACCAAGATAAGACAGGGGAATCCCTAAACCAAGATAAGACAGGGAATCCCCAAACCAAGATAGACAGGGAATTCCAAAATCAAGATAAGACAGGAGAATCCCAAAACCAAGATAAGACAGGGGAATCCCTAAACCGAGATAGACAGGAGAATCCCAAAACCAAGATAAGACAGGGGAATCCCTAAACCAAGATGGACAGGGGAATCCTTAAACCAAGGTAAGATAGGGGAATCCCAAAACCAAGATAAGACAGAGAATCCCAAAACCAAGATAGACAGGGAATCCCAAAATCAAGATAAGACAGGAGAATCCCAAAACCAAGATAAGACAGGGGAATCCCTAAACCAAGATAAGACAGGGAATCCCAAAACCAAGATAGACAGGGAATCCCAAAATCAAGATAAGACAGGAGAATCCCAAAACCAAGATAAGACAGGAGAATCCCAAAACCAAGATAAGACAGGGAATCCCAAAACCAAGATAAGACAGGGAATCCCAAAACCAAGATAAGACAGGGAATCCCAAAACCAAGATAGACAGGGAATCCCAAAATCAAGATAAGACAGGAGAATCCCAAAACCAAGATAAGACAGGAAAATCCCAAAACCAAGATAAGACAGGGAATCCCAAAACCAAGATAGACAGGGAATCCCAAAATCAAGATAAGACAGGAGAATCCCTAAACCAAGATAGACAGGGAAATCCTTAAACCAAGATAAGATAGGGGAATCCTAAAACCAAAATAAGACAGGAAAATCCCAAAACCAAGATAAGACAGGGAATCCCAAAACCAAGATAGACAGGGAATCCCAAAATCAAGATAAGACAGGAGAATCCCAAAACCAAGATAAGACAGGGGAACCCTAAACCAAGATAGACAGGGGAATCCTTAAACCAAGATAAGATAGGGGAATCCTAAAACCAAAATAAGACAGGAAATCCCAAAACCAAGATAAGACAGGGGAATCCTAAAATCAAGATAAGACAGGGAATTCCAAAACCAAGATAAGACAGGGGAATCCCAAAATCAAGATAAGACAGGGAATCCCAAAACCAAGATAAGACAGGGGAATCCCAAAATCAAGATAAGACAGGGAATCCCAAAACCAAGATAGACAGGGGAATCCTTAAACCAAGATAAGATTGGGGAATCCTAAAACCAAAATAAGACAGGAAAATCCCAAAACCAAGAAAAGACAGGGGAATCTCAAAACCAAGCAAAGACGAGTCCCAAGACCAAGATAAGATCGGGGAATCCAAAAACGAAGATAGACAGGGAATACAGAAATACTTAATTCGACAGAAGCGCATAGAAGCGAACATCAACAAAAAACAATATCAAAGTTAATTACCTCAGTGATGACAGTCATAAAAGTTTCTACGCCGTAGTCGAACCAGCGCTCCCCCGATGGCGCATCGGAAGTCGAAGAAATGATTTCGTAGCCCCACCAAACCAGCAGGCCGATTGCCTCGATGGGAGCGACAACTCTGCGGCAGAGGAGCAATTTTCTCTATAGTTTTGCCTCTTGTACATGATTTGTCTTTTACTTTGCGTACACTTTTCTCCCTTCTCTGCCCCTCTTAATTTCGTACATCCCTTCTCTCACTGCTCTTCCCTCTCTTCCCTTTGGTGTAAATCTTGTCTCTCGCCCCCGCTCTCCCACCCCCATGTACATTTCTTCTTTCTGTCCACCTCTCCTCTCCCCCATTTACACTTCTTTCTCTCTCCCTCTCCCCCCATGTACAATTCTTCTTTCTCTCCCTCTTTCTCCCTATATGCATTTTTTATCTCTTTCCTTCTCTCCCCCAGTGAACATTTCTTCTCTCTTTAACTCTCTCCCCCATGTGCATTTCTTCTCTCTTTCCATCTCTCCCCCATGTACATCTCTTCTCTCTTTCCCTCTCTCCCCCATGTACATTTCTTCTCTCTTTCCCTCTCCCCCCCATGTGCATTTCTTCTCTCTTTCCCTCTCTCCCCCATGTACATCTCTTCTCTCTTTCCCTCTCTCCCCCATGTGCATTTCTTCTCTCTTTACCTCTCTCCCTTTCCCTATCACACCTCTCTCACCCTCATGTATATTTCCACATCTTTTATCCCGCGTTTAAAGGGCCAAAACCACCTGTTAGCAGACATAGGAACTTACACAATAATAATCATAGTGACAATGGTTAGTGGCCAATCGTTAGTGCCATAGTTATTAACGACCTCATTTTGAAAGGCCCGAAAGCCGTACTTGATCACCAGCAGTTGAAACATTATCCCAGAAATCATCAGAGCAAAGCCCCATACAAAATCCTAAAATGTTTCAATTATTTGTAATCATCAATTAAGTTTGTTAAGGAAAGTATTTTAGGAAAAGTACTTCGTATACTCTTGAGTCCGATTGAACTGACCTGATTTCTAAGAATTGTCACACTAATAGCGGAAGGCAAACCAATTAAAAATGTCACACCAATCACGATTGGGGTGCCGAACTTTCTTGGAACTGTAAAGAGTAAAAGTTATGGATGATAATTATCTCCCCCTTTCTCTCCCCTTTCTCTCCCCTTTGTCTCTCCCTTTCTCTCTCCCTTTCTCTCCCTTTTCTCTCCCCTTTCTCTCCCCTTTCTCTCCCCTTTCTCTCCCCCTTTCTCTCCCCTTTCTCTCCCCCTTTCTCTCCCCTTTCTCCCCCCCTTTCTCTCCCCCTTTCTCTCCCCTTTCTCTCTCCATTTCTCTCTCCCCTTTCTCTCCCCTTTCTCTCTCCATTTCTCTCCCCCTTTCTCTCCCCCTTTCTCTCTCCATTTCTCTCTCCATTTCTCTCTCCCTTTCTCTCCCCTTTCTCTCTCCATTGCTCTCTCCCTTTCTCTCCCCCTTTCTCTCCCCCTTTCTCTCCCCTTTCTCTCCCCTTTCTCTCCTCTTTCTCTCTCTCTCTCTCTCTCTCTCTCCATTTTTGGCCTAACGAAGAGCCCAGAGGCTTGAAACCGGTAGCCTATTTTCTAAAATAATATTTTGACCTCTCTTCTCTCTCTCTACCTCTCTATCTTTCTCTCTCTCCCTCTTTCTCCTCTATTTATCAATTCTTCAAGCAACAGAACCAGCGGAGACTCACTGCCAAAGTCCTGCAGGGTGAGCGAAGTCAGCTCAATATTAGCAATCAGCGAGCTCACTCCAGCGAAGCTCAAGCAGAGGAAGAACAAAACGCACAGGATGCTGCCGAAAACGTCGAACTGACCGAATAAGACGGGAATCCAGATGAAGGTCAGGCCGGTGGAGGCTGGACCCGACTGTTTGATGATCTCCACAATTCCAGTGCGGGACAGCGTGCTCTGAGTCTGGATCAGCGTTGAGAACACCGTTGAGAATATTGTGAGGGCGCAGAGCAGGCTGCAGAAAGTAAAATTAGGGCTGTCTGTATGCCTGTCTTAATGCCTGTCTCAGTGCCTGTCTTAATGCCTGTCTCAGTGTCTGTCTCAGTGTCTGTCTCAGTGTCTGTCTCAGTGTCTGTCTCAGTGCCTGTCTTAATGCCTGTCTCAGTGTCTGTCTCAGTGTCTGTCTCAGTGCCTGTCTCAGTGTCTGTCTCAGTGTCTGTCTCAGTGCCTGTCTCAGTGTCTGTCTCAGTGCCTGTCTCAGTGTCTGTCTCAGTGCCTGTCTCAGTATCTGTCTCAGGGTCTGCGTCAGTGCCTGTCTCAGTGCCTGTCTGAGGGCCTGGCTCAGTGCCTGTCCCATTGTCTGTCCCAGTGCCTGTCTCAGTGTCCTTCCTAGTGTCTGTCTCAGTGCCTGTCTTAGTGCCTGTCCCACCTGACAAAGTTGTTCATAGTAGGAATGAACATGGAGAAGCGCACAACGCCATTCTTTCGAGTCATATAGGTGGCGTATGGCACAATCAGCCCCATCGCGGCACCCGTGTCGAAGGCATTCTGCGATGCGGAGTCCACCCACAGCCTGGTGTCTTTAAGCGCGTCTGAAAATGAAAAAGTAAAAGTTCTGCCTTCGTTGAAACTTGTGAATGGAGTGGTGAGATTTAGAATTCTAAAGCTTTTGAACTTCTACTGCTGATATGCACAAGCATGTACTGGGATTGTCTGGAGAGTTCAGACACTTTTAATTATTAGAAAGAGCTGTGCCTGTAGTCTGTAGCCTGTATGTAGCCTGTAGTCTGTAGCCTGTAGTCTGTAGCCTGTAGTCTGTAGCCTGTAGCCTGGTAGCCTGTAGTCTGTAGCCTGTAGTCTGGTAGTCTGTAGTCTGTATGTAGCCTGTAGTCTGTAGTCTGTAGCCTGTAGTCTGTAGCCTGTAGCCTGGTAGCCTGTAGTCTGTAGCCTGTAGTCTGTAGCCTGTAGTCTGTAGCCTGTAGTCTGTAGTCTGTAGCCTGTAGTCTGTAGCCTGTATGTAGCCTGTAGTCTGTAGTCTGTAGCCTGTAGTCTGTAGCCTGTAGTCTGTATCCTGTAGCCTGTAGCCTTTGGCCTCTATGAAGCATCTATGGAGCAGAGCCGTAGGTAATTAAAAAATAAATTTATTAGGTACTCACCAATATCAGGCGTAAACAGGAACCGAATTCCATAGTCGCTGTAGTCGCGAAGCAGTGACCAGCAGTAGGTGAAGACAATGATCAACAGCAGGGTTGGCACCAGCACCATGTTGGCCTTCTCAATCCAGGTGATGCCGCCGATCACGCAGGCGCCGGCAAACAGTATTGACAGGAAGTGGGTCAGGATGGGCCAGCTGCTGTTCTCCTGCTCAGCATTTTGTTAATAATTACTCGTAGGTGAACTTTTGTTTTAATTGATTCACTTTTTCGGCCAACATTTAACTACGTTTATGACCTTCACTAGACCATTAAATAATCATTTACTTTTTAACTTGCAAAATAAATCTATACTTCACTAGTCTTATCTCCAAGCACAACTTTGAATTCACCCTAAATCTCACTGTATATCTCACCCACAATCTTACCTCTAATCTCACATCGAATCTCACATCGAATCTCACCCTTAATTTCACCCACAATCTCACCTCTAATCTCACCCTCAACATCACCCTAAACCTCACTCACAATCTCACCTCTAATCTCAACTTTAATCTCACTCTCAAAACGACTCACAATCTCACCTTTAATCTCACCTCTAATCTCATCTCTAATCTCACCTTCAACACCACCCAAAATCTCACCTATAATCTCGACTTCAATCTCACCTCACCCACAATCTCACCTCTAATCTCCCCAGCAATCTCACCTTCAATCTCGTCTCAATTCTAAACCTATATCTCAGCTCTTATCTCACCCTCAATCTCAACTTTAATCTCAACCCTAATCTCACTCTCAATGTCACTTACGGCAAACTCCTGGAACACAGCCAAACTCTCCGGCTCGCTGCTCGGCAGTCCAGTTGTGACGCTCAATTGAACAGACTTGAACACATAGTACAGACACCAGCCCAGCACTACTGAGTAGTAGCAACTATGGGTTTTTGAGCGATAAATTTGCAAAGTTACTAGAATATTTTTACTTTAAGAAAAATGCCATTTTTTCTCACCTAATCATAAAGGTTACCATGGTAACCCAGGAGCCGCACCACAAGAATTTGTCGCCCATAGCGATGCGGAAGGATTGGATTGGCGATTTTTTGAAGTAGCGGCCGACTGCATACTCAATGAGAAGCATGGGCGAAGACCACAGGAATAGGAAAATGATCCAAGTTGCCAGGAAGATCAGGGTGCCTGCCAGGGAGAGTTTGGATGCCGGCTCAGGCAATATTTAGCATATATAAACTGGTAACTGGTACACGCGCTAACTTGGAAATTTGCTAAAGCACATCATCTCTGCTCTCTGCTCTCTTCTCTCTGCTCTCTCCTCCATTCTCTCTCCTCTCTTCTCTCTGCTCTCTTCTCTCTGCTCTCTCCTCTCTCATATCTTCTCTCTCCTCTCTTCTCTCTGCTCTCTCATCTCTTCTCTCTCCTCTCTCCCCTCTCCTCTCTCCTCTCATTTCTCCTCCCTCCTCTCTCATCTCTCCTCTATCCTCTCTCATCTATCCTCTGTCCTCCCTCCTCTCTCATCTCTCCTCTCTCATCTCTCCTCTCTCCTTTCTCCTCTCTCCTCTCTCTCATTTCTCCTTTCTCCTCTCTCCTCCCTCCTCTCTCATCTCTCCTCTCTCATCTCTCCTCTCTCATCTCTCCTCTATCTCCTCTCCTCTGTCCTCCCTCCTCTCTCATCTCTCCTCTCTCATCTCTCCTCTCTTATATCTCCTCTCTCCCCTCTCATCTCTCATCTCTTATCTCTCCTCTCTTTCCACATTCCCTTTTCTCTCTCCTCTCTCCTCTCTCCTCTCTCATCTCTCATCTCTTATGTCTCCTCTCCCATCTCTCCTCTCTCCTCTCTCCTCTCTCACCTCTCTCTTCTCATTACTTTCTACTCTCTCAGGTCTCCCTCTCTTCATCCATCATTCCCCCCCCCTGCGTGATTCACAGCCATGAGGGCCAACCCTCAAGGCACAAAGAGTGTGCAGGATTAGAAAGTCAGGCTGTGTGAGCGTGTTGTACGAGTGCTGTGCCTGCGTACAGTATTGGCGCGCTTGTGTGTGCTCAGTTTCAGTTGCGGGATGATGTCGCCGAAGGCGATCTGCATCAGGGTGCCCGCATCCCATGTGCGAATATTTATGAATTTATGAACCACTAGCTATTAATATTTCCTTTCTCCAGCCTCTCCTCGGCTCACCCTGCGTTGCGCTGTTCTGGGCGGCAATTCGCGGGAAACGCCAAATATTCCCCGTGCCAACCACTGTGCCCAGGCAGGAGAATATGATGGCCGCGGACGAGCTAAAGGCCTTCTGCTCCGTCTCCTCAGCCGTGCCACTTTCCTGGAAAACATTGATTATTGATTATTATTTCAGGGAATGCGAGACTGACATTTTCTCTGCTTTATTCCCTCTCACAGTGTTATTCCCTCAGTCTAATTCCCCATTCTCTCTCTCTCAGACTAATTCCCCATTCTCTCTCTCTCAGTCTAATTCCCCATTCTCTCTCAGTCTAATTCCCCATTCTCTCTCAGTCTGATTCCCCATTCTCTCTCTCAGTCTAATTCCCCATTCTCTCTCAGTCTCATTCCCCATTCTCTCTCAGTCTCATTCCCCATTCTCTCTCTGAGTCTATTTCTCCATTGTCTCTGTCGAATTCCCCACACTCTCTCTCAGTCTTATTCCCCATTCTCTCTCAGTCTAATTCCCAATTCTCTGTCAGTCTAATTCCCCATTCTCTCTCAGTCTAATTCCCCATTCTCTCTCTCAGTCTAATTCCCCATTCTCTGTCAGTCTAATTCCCCATTCACTCTCTCTCAGTCTAATTCCCCATTCTCTCTCTCTCAGTCTAATTCCCCATTCTCTCTCAGTCTAATTCCCCATTCTCTCTCAGTCTCATTCCCCATTCTCTCTCTCAGTCTAATTCCCCATTTTCTGTCAGTCTAATTCCCCATTTACTCTCTCTCAGTCTAATTCCCCATTCTCTGTCAGTCTAATTCCCCATTTACTCTCTCTCAGTCTAATTCCCCATTCTCTCTCTCTCAGTCTAATTCCCCATTCTCTCTCAGTCTAATTCCCCATTCTCTGTCAGTCTAATTCCCCATTTACTCTCTCTCAGTCTAATTCCCCATTCTCTCTCTCTCAGTCTAATTCCCCATTCTCTCTCAGTCTAATTCCCCATTCTCTCTCAGTCTCATTCCCCATTCTCTCTCTGAGTCTAATTCTCCATTGTCTCTGTCGAATTCCCCACACTCTCTCTCAGTCTTATTCCCCATTCTCTCTCAGTCTAATTCCCCATTCTCTGTCAGTCTAATTCCCCATTCTCTCTCAGTCTAATTCCCCATTCTCTCTCTCAGTCTAATTCCCCATTCTCTCTCAGTCTAATTCCCCATTCACTCTCTCTCAGTCTAATTCCCCATTCTCTCTCTCTCAGTCTAATTCCCCATTCTCTCTCAGTCTAATTCCCCATTCTCTCTCAGTCTAATTCCCCATTCTCTCTCAGTCTCATTCCCCATTCTCTCTCTCAGTCTAATTCCCCATTCTCTCTCAGTCTCATTCCCCATTCTCTCTCTGAGTCTATTCTCCATTGTCTCTGTCGAATTCCCCACACTCTCTCTCAGTCTAATTCCCCATTCTCTCTCAGTCTAATTCCCAATTCTCTGTCAGTCTTATTCCCCATTCTCTCTCTTAGTCTAATTCCCCATTCTCTGTCAGTCTAATTCCCCATTCTCTCTCAGTCTAATTCCCCATTCTCTCTCTCAGTCTAATTCCCCATTCTCTGTCAGTCTAATTCCCCATTCACTCTCTCTCAGTCTAATTCCCCATTCTCTCTCTCTCAGTCTAATTCCCCATTCTTTCTCAGTCTAATTCCCCATTCTCTCTCAGTCTCATTCCCCATTCTCTTTCTGAGTCTAATTCTCCATTGTCTCTGTCGAATTCCCCACACTCTCTCTCAGTCTAATTCCCCATTCTCTCTCAGTCTAATTCCCATTCTCTCTCAGTCTAATTCCCCATTCTCTCTCTTAGTCTAATTCCCCATTCTTCTGTCAGTCTAATTCCCCATTCTCTCTCTCTCAGTCTAATTCCCCATTCTCTCTCTCTCAGTCTAATTCCCCATTCTCTCTCAGTCTAATTCCCCATTCTCTCTCAGTCTCATTCCCCATTCTCTTCTCAGTCTAATTCCCATTGTCTCTGTCGAATTCCCCATTCTCTCTCAGTCTAATTCCCCATTCTCTCTCAGTCTAATTCCCCATTCTCTGTCAGTCTAATTCCCCATTCTCTCTCTTCAGTCTAATTCCCCATTCTCTGTCAGTCTAATTCCCCATTCTCTCTCAGTCTAATTCCCCATCTCTCTCTCAGTCTAATTCCCACATTCTCTCTCTCAGTCTAATTCCCCATTCTCTCTCAGTCTAATTCCCCATTCTCTCTCAGTCTAATTCCCCATCTCTGTCAGTCTAATTCCCATTTACTCTCTCTCAGTCTAATTCCCCATTCTCTGTCAGTCTAATTCCCCATACTCTCTCTCAGTCTAATTCCCCATCTCTCTCTCAGTCTAATTCCCATTCTCTCTCAGTCTAATTCCCCATTCTCTCTCAGTCTAATTCCCCATTCTCTCTCTGAGTCTAATTCCCATTCTCTGTCAGTCTAATTCCCCACACTCTCTCTCAGTCTAATTCCCCATTCTCTCTCAGTCTAATTCCCATTCTCTGTCAGTCTAATTCCCCATTCTCTCTCAGTCTAATTCCCCATTCTCTCTCTCAGTCTAATTCCCATTCTCTCTCAGTCTAATTCCCCATTCTCTCTCAGTCTAATTCCCCATCTCTCTCTCAGTCTAATTCCCCATTCTCTCTCAGTCTAATTCCCCATTCTCTCTCAGTCTAATTCCCCATTCTCTCTCAGTCTCATTCCCCATTCTCTCTCTCAGTCTAATTCCCATTCTCTCTCAGTCTCATTCCCCATTCTCTCTCTGAGTCTATTCTCCATTGTCTCTGTCGAATTCCCACACTCTCTCTCAGTCTCATTCCCCATTCTCTCTCAGTCTAATTCCCATTCTCTGTCAGTCTTATTCCCCATTCTCTCTCTTAGTCTAATTCCCCATTCTCTGTCAGTCTAATTCCCCATTCTCTCTCAGTCTAATTCCCCATTCTCTCTCTCAGTCTAATTCCCATTCTCTGTCAGTCTAATTCCCCATTCACTCTCTCTCAGTCTAATTCCCCATTCTCTCTCTCTCAGTCTAATTCCCCATTCTCTCTCAGTCTAATTCCCCATTCTCTCTCAGTCTCATTCCCCATTCTCTTTCTGAGTCTAATTCTCCATTGTCTCTGTCGAATTCCCACACTCTCTCTCAGTCTAATTCCCCATTCTCTCTCAGTCTAATTCCCAATTCTCTGTCAGTCATATTCCCCATTCTCTCTCTTAGTCTAATTCCCCATTCTCTGTCAGTCTAATTCCCCATTCTCTCTCTCTCAGTCTAATTCCCCATTCTCTCTCTCTCAGTCTAATTCCCCATTCTCTCTCAGTCTAATTCCCCATTCTCTCTCAGTCTCATTCCCCATTCTCTTTCTGAGTCTAATTCTCCATTGTCTCTGTCGAATTCCCCACACTCTCTCTCTCAGTCTAATTCCCGATTCTCTCTCAGTCTAATTCCCAATTCTCTGTCAGTCATATTCCCCATTCTCTCTCTTAGTCTAATTCCCCATTCTCTGTCAGTCTAATTCCCCATTCTCTCTCTCTCAGTCTAATTCCCCATTCTCTCTCTCTCAGTCTAATTCCACATTCTCTCTCAGTCTAATTCCCCATTCTCTCTCAGTCTCATTCCCCATTCTCTCTCTCAGTCTAACTCCCCAATCTCTGTCAGTCTAATTCCTCATTTACTCTCTCTCAGTCTAATTCCCCATTCTCTGTCAGTCTAATTCCCCATTTACTCTCTCTCAGTCTAATTTCCCATTCTCTCTCTCTCAGTCTAATTCCCCATTCTCTCTCAGTCTAATTCCCCATTCTCTGTCAGTCTAATTCCCCATTTACTCTCTCTCAGTCTAATTCCCCATTCTCTCTCTCTCAGTCTAATTCCCCATTCTCTCTCAGTCTAATTCCCCATTCTCTCTCAGTCTCATTCCCCATTCTCTCTCTGAGTCTAATTCTCCATTGTCTCTGTCGAATTCCCCACACTCTCTCTCAGTCTAATTCCCCATTCTCTCTCAGTCTAATTCCCATTCTCTGTCAGTCTAATTCCCCATTCTCTCTCAGTCTAATTCCCCATTCTCTCTCTCAGTCTAATTCCCCATTCTCTGTCAGTCTAATTCCCCATTCACTCTCTCTCAGTCTAATTCCCCATTCTCTCTCTCTCAGTCTAATTCCCCATTCTCTCTCAGTCTAATTCCCCATTCTCTCTCAGTCTAATTCCCCATTCTCTCTCAGTCTCATTCCCCATTCTCTCTCTCAGTCTAATTCCCCATTCTCTCTCAGTCTCATTCCCCATTCTCTCTCTGAGTCTATTTCTCCATTGTCTCTGTCGAATTCCCCACACTCTCTCTCAGTCTAATTCCCCATTCTCTCTCAGTCTAATTCCCAATTCTCTGTCAGTCTTCTTCCTCATTCTCTCTCTTAGTCTAATTCCCCATTCTCTGTCAGTCTAATTCCCCATTCTCTCTCAGTCTAATTCCCCATTCTCTCTCTCTCAGTCTAATTCCCCATTCTCTGTCAGTCTAATTCCCCATTCACTCTCTCTCAGTCTAATTCCCCATTCTCTCTCTCTCAGTCTAATTCCCCATTCTCTCTCAGTCTAATTCCCCATTCTCTCTCAGTCTCATTCCCCATTCTCTTTCTGAGTCTAATTCTCCATTGTCTCTGTCGAATTCCCCACACTCTCTCTCAGTCTAATTCCCCATTCTCTCTCAGTCTAATTCCCAATTCTCTGTCAGTCATATTCCCCATTCTCTCTCTTAGTCTAATTCCCCATTCTCTGTCAGTCTAATTCCCCATTCTCTCTCTCTCAGTCTAATTCCCCATTCTCTCTCTCTCAGTCTAATTCCCCATTCTCTCTCAGTCTAATTCCCCATTCTCTCTCAGTCTCATTCCCCATTCTCTCTCTCTCAGTCTAATTCCACATTCTCTCTCAGTCTAATTCCCCATTCTCTCTCAGTCTCATTCCCCATTCTCTCTCTCAGTCTAACTCCCCAATCTCTGTCAGTCTAATTCCTCATTTACTCTCTCTCAGTCTAATTCCCCATTCTCTGTCAGTCTAATTCCCCATTTACTCTCTCTCAGTCTAATTTCCCATTATCTCTCTCTCAGTCTAATTCCCCATTCTCTCTCAGTCTAATTCCCCATTCTCTGTCAGTCTAATTCCCCATTTACTCTCTCTCAGTCTAATTCCCCATTCTCTCTCTCTCAGTCTAATTCCCCATTCTCTCTCAGTCTAATTCCCCATTCTCTCTCAGTCTCATTCCCCATTCTCTCTCTGAGTCTAATTCTCCATTGTCTCTGTCGAATTCCCCACACTCTCTCTCAGTCTTATTCCCCATTCTCTCTCAGTCTAATTCCCAATTCTCTGTCAGTCTAATTCCCCATTCTCTCTCAGTCTAATTCCCCATTCTCTCTCTCAGTCTAATTCCCCATTCTCTGTCAGTCTAATTCCCCATTCACTCTCTCTCAGTCTAATTCCCCATTCTCTCTCTCTCTCAGTCTAATTCCCCATTCTCTCTCAGTCTAATTCCCCATTCTCTCTCAGTCTAATTCCCCATTCTCTCTCAGTCTAATTCCCCATTCTCTCTCTCAGTCTAATTCCCCATTCTCTCTCAGTCTCATTCCCCATTCTCTCTGAGTCTATTTCTCCATTGTCTCTGTCGAATTCCCCACACTCTCTCTCAGTCTAATTCCCCATTCTCTCTCAGTCTAATTCCCAATTCTCTGTCAGTCTTATTCCCCATTCTCTCTCTTAGTCTAATTCCCCATTCTCTGTCAGTCTAATTCCCCATTCTCTCTCTCTCAGTCTAATTCCCCATTCTCTCTCTCTCAGTCTAATTCCCCATTCTCTCTCAGTCTAATTCCCCATTCTCTCTCAGTCTCATTCCCCATTCTCTTTCTGAGTCTAATTCTCCATTGTCTCTGTCGAATTCCCCACACTCTCTCTCAGTCTAATTCCCCATTCTCTCTCAGTCTAATTCCCAATTCTCTGTCAGTCATATTCCCCATTCTCTCTCTTAGTCTATTTCCCCATTCTCTGTCAGTCTAATTCCCCATTCTCTCTCTCTCAGTCTAATTCCCCATTCTCTCTCTCTCAGTCTAATTCCCCATTCTCTCTCAGTCTAATTCCCCATTCTCTCTCAGTCTCATTCCCCATTCTCTCTCTGAGTCTAATTCTCCATTGTCTCTGTCGAATTCCCCACACTCTCTCTCAGTCTTATTCCCCATTCTCTCTCAGTCTAATTCCCAATTCTCTGTCAGTCTAATTCCCCATTCTCTCTCAGTCTAATTCCCCATTCTCTCTCAGTCTAATTCCCCATTCTCTGTCAGTCTAATTCCCCATTCACTCTCTCTCTGTCTAATTCCCCATTCTCTCTCTCTCAGTCTAATTCCCCATTCTCTCTCAGTCTAATTCCCCATTCTCTCTCAGTCTAATTCCCCATTCTCTCTCAGTCTCATTCCCCATTCTCTCTCTCAGTCTAATTCCCCATTCTCTCTCAGTCTCATTCCCCATTCTCTCTCTGAGTCTATTTCTCCATTGTCTCTGTCGAATTCCCCACACTCTCTCTCAGTCTAATTCCCCATTCTCTCTCAGTCTAATTCCCAATTCTCTGTCAGTCTTATTCCCCATTCTCTCTCTTAGTCTAATTCCCCATTCTCTGTCAGTCTAATTCCCCATTCTCTCTCAGTCTAATTCCCCATTCTCTCTCTCAGTCTAATTCCCCATTCTCTGTCAGTCTAATTCCCAATTCTCTGTCAGTCTAATTTCCCATTCTCTCTCAGTCTAATTCCCCATTCTCTCTCAGTCTAATTCCCCATTCTCTGTCAGTCTAATTCCCCATTCACTCTCTCTCTGTCTAATTCCCCATTCTCTCTCTCTCAGTCTAATTCCCCATTCTCTCTCAGTCTAATTCCCCATTCTCTCTCAGTCTAATTCCCCATTCTCTCTCAGTCTCATTCCCCATTCTCTCTCTCAGTCTAATTCCCCATTCTCTCTCAGTCTCATTCCCCATTCTCTCTCTGAGTCTATTTCTCCATTGTCTCTGTCGAATTCCCCACACTCTCTCTCAGTCTAATTCCCCATTCTCTCTCAGTCTAATTCCCAATTCTCTCTCAGTCTAATTCCCCATTCTCTCTCTCTCAGTCTAATTCCCCATTCTCTCTCAGTCTCATTCCCCATTCTCTTTCTGAGTCTAATTCTCCATTGTCTCTGTCGAATTCCCCACACTCTCTCTCAGTCTAATTCCCCATTCTCTCTCAGTCTAATTCCCAATTCTCTGTCAGTCATATTCCCCATTCTCTCTCTTAGTCTAATTCCCCATTCTCTGTCAGTCTAATTCCCCATTCTCTCTCTCTCAGTCTAATTCCCCATTCTCTCTCTCTCAGTCTAATTCCACATTCTCTCTCAGTCTAATTCCCCATTCTCTCTCAGTCTCATTCCCCATTCTCTCTCTCAGTCTAATTCCCCAATCTCTGTCAGTCTAATTCCTTATTTACTCTCTCTCAGTCTAATTCCCCATTCTCTGTCAGTCTAATTCCCCATTTACTCTCTCTCAGTCTAATTTCCCATTCTCTCTCTCTCAGTCTAATTCCCCATTCTCTCTCAGTCTAATTCCCCATTCTCTCTCAGTCTAATTCCCCATTCTCTGTCAGTCTAATTCCCTATTTACTCTCTCTCAGTCTAATTTCCCATTCTCTCTCTCTCAGTCTAATTCCCCATTCTCTCTCAGTCTAATTCCCCATTCTCTCTCAGTCTCATTCCCCATTCTCTCTCAGTCTAATTCCCCATTCTCTGTCAGTCTAATTCCCCATTTACTCTCTCTCAGTCTAATTCCCCATTCTCTCTCTCTCAGTCTAATTTCCCATTCTCTCTCAGTCTAATTCCCCATTCTCTCTCAGTCTCATTCCCCATTCTCTTTCTGAGTCTAATTCTCCATTGTCTCTGTCGAATTCCCCACACTCTCTCTCAGTCTTATTCCCCATTCTCTCTCAGTCTAATTCCCAATTCTCTGTCAGTCTAATTCCCCATTCTCTCTCAGTCTAATTCCCCATTCTCTCTCTCAGTCTAATTCCCCATTCTCTGTCAGTCTAATTCCCCATTCACTCTCTCTCAGTCTAATTCCCCATTCTCTCTCTCTCAGTCTAATTCCCCATTCTCTCTCAGTCTAATTCCCCATTCTCTCTCAGTCTAATTCCCCATTCTCTCTCAGTCTCATTCCCCATTCTCTCTCTCAGTCTAATTCCCCATTCTCTCTCAGTCTCATTCCCTATTCTCTCTCTGAGTCTATTTCTCCATTGTCTCTGTCGAATTCCGCACACTCTCTCTCAGTCTAATTCCCCATTCTCTCTCAGTCTAATTCCCAATTCTCTGTCAGTCTTATTCCCCACTCTCTCTCTTATTCTAATTCCCCATTCTCTGTCAGTCTAATTCCCCATTCTCTCTCTCAGTCTAATTCCCCATTCTCTGTCTCAGTCTAATTCCCCATTCTCTGTCAGTCTATTTCCCCATTCACTCTCTCTCAGTCTGATTTCCCCATTCTCTCTCTCTCAGTCTAATTCCCCATTCTCTCTCAGTCTAATTCCCCATTCTCTCTCAGTCTCATTCCCCATTCTCTTTCTGAGTCTAATTCTCCATTGTCTCTGTCGAATTCCCCACACTCTCTCTCAGTCTAATTCCCCATTCTCTCTCAGTCTAATTCCCAATTCTCTGTCAGTCATATTCCCCATTCTCTCTCTTAGTCTAATTCCCCATTCTCTGTCAGTCTAATTCCCCATTCTCTCTCTCTCAGTCTAATTCCCCATTCTCTCTCTCTCAGTCTAATTCCCCATTCTCTCTCAGTCTCATTCCCCATTCTCTCTCTGAGTCTAATTCTCCATTGTCTCTGTCGAATTCCCCACACTCTCTCTCAGTCTTATTCCCCATTCTCTCTCAGTCTCATTCCCCATTCTCTCTCTCAGTCTAATTCCCCATTCTCTGTCAGTCTAATTCCCCATTTACTCTCTCTCAGTCTAATTCCCCATTCTCTGTCAGTCTAATTCCCCATTTACTCTCTCTCAGTCTAATTCCCCATTCTCTCTCTCTCAGTCTAATTCCCCATTCTCTCTCAGTCTAATTCCCCATTCTCTGTCAGTCTAATTCCCCATTTACCCTCTCTCAGTCTAATTCCCCATTCTCTCTCTCTCAGTCTAATTCCCCATTCTCTCTCAGTCTAATTCCCCATTCTCTCTCAGTCTCATTCCCCATTCTCTCTCTGAGTCTAATTCTCCATTGTCTCTGTCGAATTCCCCACACTCTCTCTCAGTCTAATTCCCCATTCTCTCTCAGTCTAATTCCCAATTCTCTGTCAGTCTAATTCCCCATTCTCTCTCAGTCTAATTCCCCATTCTCTCTCTCTCAATCTAATTCCCCATTCTCTGTCAGTCTAATTCCCCATTCGCTCTCTCTCAGTCTAATTCCCCATTCTCTCTCTCAGTCTAATTCCCCATTCTCTCTCAGTCTAATTCCCCATTCTCTCTCTCAGTCTAATTCCCCATTCTCTCCCAATCTAATTCCCCATTCTCTGTCAGTCTAATTCCCAATTCTCTGTCAGCCTAATTGCCCATTCTCTCTCTCAGTCTAATTCCCCAATTCTTTTGGAATGATCAACTTAAACAGTTACCTCTTGTCTATCCTTGGCCATTGTCTTCTCGCACAAAGCGGAATGTTAAATTTCTAAAAAGCAGATCTGGCCAAATAATTCAGAGAGCGCACATGGTTGCATGCAGGTTCTTGCAAACAGTTCAGACTGAAATTATTTTTTTTTTAAAGTTTCAGGACTCTGGTGAGAGTGGCTCTGAGATTTACATGGCACCCCCGCCCTAGCAACCAGTTCAGTTGAAGTCCAAATGAGAAAGCGCTAACCAATAGAGATAAGATAAGCAGAACTACAATGTGCTCTTTCTCTGATTTTTATATCTGCCAAATTTAGCGATAATAGCTCGTAACTTCTGCAGCAGTTGAATAAATCTGCATTCGGTTAAATCAAAAAGTCACAAATAAATATTCGATCCTTGGCTTCGCTCGACCTCCTTTTGTAAATATGGCAGTGAGCTTAGACAGGAATTACCATAACTGCTGGGAATTACCATAACCAGGATTTTATTTCCTGAAAGTGAGAAGTGAAAATAAAGGTATATATTTATTTTGCTAATGAAATGTTAAATAATTAATTATTGCAATTTTTAACTAACTAACTAGCTAACTAACTAACGAACGAACAAACTAATTAACAAACAAACAAACAAACTAACTAACTAACTAACTAACTAACTAACTAACTAACTAACTAACTAACTAACTAACTAACTAACTAACTAACTAACTAACTAACTAACTAACTGACTAACTAACTAACTGACTAACTAACTAACTAACTAACTAACTAACTAACTAACTAACTAACTAACTAACTAACTAACTAACTAACTAACTAACTAACTAACTAACTAACTAACTAACTAACTAACTAACCAACTAACTAACTAATTAACTAACTAACTAACTAACTAACCAACTAACTAAATAACTAACCAACTAACAAACTAAACCCGAAACTAAACACTAGCTGTGTTTACTTCAGGATCCACGTATACATTCTCTGTTCACTTTGCGCACTAGTTCGCTTTACATTGCCCTATTTAAATTAGCTAGTAGTGAGTACAGTTAAAACAAAATCCAAGAATTTAAGTTAATTATTTGGCTCATAAAACTTTAAAGCTACGAATTGAAACGTTTGCCAAACGATTACAAACTGCTGGCCGCAACCAGAATTCTCCCAGAAAGTAAATTCCAATGTTTTAGCAACTCCAATGCAAAGATTTCTATAAACCTAACCTATAGAACTGTATTCTCAATTCAAAGCTGACGTTTTCGACTTACTACTTAGTTGCTGCTTAGTAGGTATTGAAACATTTTACGGCCACCTTTTGTCCTTTGTTTGTGAAATACTGAACAAAAACTTGAAAGAAAACAAAAATTGTAAAAAAACAAAAACTTGATGAGGGAGAAGCAGATCCTCAAAGACTGATGGAGCTGAGATTCAGATCCTCAGAGACTGATGGAGCTGAGATTCAGATCCTCAAAGACTGATGGAGCTGAGATTCAGATCCTGAGATTCAGATCCTCAAAGACTGATGGAGCTGAGATTCAGATCCTCAAAGACTGATGGAGCTGAGAGTCAGATCCTCAAAGATTGATGGAGCTGAGATTCAGATCCTGAGATTCAGATCCTCAAAGACTGATGGAGCTGAGATTCAGATCCTGAGATTCAGATCCTCAAAGACTGATGGAGCTGAGATTCAGATCCTGAGATTCAGATCCTCAAAGACTGATGGAGCTGAGATTCAGATCCTGAGATTCAGATCCTCAAAGACTGATGGAGCTGAGATTCAGATCCTGAGATTCAGATCCTCAAAGACTGATGGAGCTGAGATTCAGATCCTCAGAGACTGATGGAGCTGAGATTCAGATCCTGAGATTCAAATCCTCAAAGACTGATGGAGCTGAGATTCAGATCCTCAAAGACTGATGGAGCTGAGAGTCAGATCCTCAAAGACTGATGGAGCTGAGATTCAGATCCTCAGAGACTGATGGAGCGGAGTGGCAGATCCTCAAAGACTGATGGAGCTGAGAGTCAGATTCTCAAGGACTGATGGGGCGGAAAAGGCTGTAATGGTGTGTCTATCTAGTGTTAGACATGGAATAAGTCAGTACTGAAGACAGAATATAGTCTTCGCTTATTATTAACAAGCGATTGCCAAGCAAGTAAGACAAGCCCCTATATATGGCACAGCTCATCAGAGCCATAAAAAATTCTTATTCTGTGTCAATAGATTGCAGTGCTTATATTCCGACGAGAATTTACTTGCATGCAGGTCCTGTGCCAGCTTGCATATTCGTGTGTGGTCTCATCACATCAGACAGATCTGCAGATTAGTTAGCTAACCTGCTCAGGCCCGAGAAGCTTGAGTCAACACCAAGGTAGATAATGATGATGAAGAGACGGCACTTTGATGCTGGCCCATATTTTATAGTATTAATCGCGATACGGCACGTACACCAGCTGTTGAGAACTGTGCCTTTTGTATTTTATTATTGACCATCAGTACAAAAGAATGGAATGCATTGTGAAAATTATTCACAGGACCATTTTGGGCTTGCATTTATTGCATCATTGCTCGATGAAATTTTAGCAAAAAGAAATTCTCTGGCACAGGATTGCTTTGAGGAGCTGATTACAAAAAGATAGGGCAACAGATGAGCTGCGGAAGGGAGGAGCTGCAGAGCTAGAAGGAAATGGAGATGGGGAGATGAAGAGGGAGTGGGAGAGAAAGAGGGAGAGGGTAAGGGAGAGGCAGAGAGAGAGAGGGAGAGAGGGAGAGAGAGGGAGAGAGAGGGAAAGAGAGAGGGAGAGAGGGAGAGAGAGGGAGAGCCTCCAAACCCTAAGGCGCTGACACGGCAAAGCACCAAGACAAACAAAAAAGTTCAAAAGGAGTTAGTTGCCGATATTTCGAATACGAAATTCTTCGTCAGGGCAAAATGAATATAATTATGGTGAGAAGCAAATAAATAAATAGACAAATAAATATAAGCGAAAAGTGGGGGGGGGGAGGGAGAGACCGCGCATGTGCATACTGTAAGTACATCAACTATGAGTCAAGACTCTAAATTCCAAAACCGGTTGGCTAAAGCGAGATTGCGCAAAACAGTGGGCGCAGATTGAGCTGCAGAGCTGCAGAAGGGAGGAGCTGCAGAGCTAGAAGGAAATGGAGATGAGGAGATGAAGAGAGAGTGGGAGAGAAAGAGGGAGAGGGTAAGGGAGAGGCAGAGAGAGAGAGAGAGAAAGAGGGAGAGGGTGAGATAGAGAGAGAAAGGGAGAGGGAGTGGTAGAGAGGGGAGAGAGAGAGGGGCGGGCAGAGAGAGAGAAAAGGAGAGAGGGGGAGAGAGGGAGAGAGGGAGAGAGAGAGGGGGAGAGAGAGAGGGAGAAGGAGAGAGAGAGGGAGAGAGGGAGGGAGAGAGGGAGGGAGAGAGAGGGAGAGAGAGAGGGAGAGCGAGGGGAGAAGGAGAGAGAGAGGGAGAGAGGGAGGGAGAGAGAGAGGGAGAGAGAGAGGGAGAGAGAGAGGGAGAGAGAGAGGGAGAGAGAGAGGGAGAAGGAGAGAGAGAGGGAAAGAGGGAGGGAGAGGGAGAGAGAGGGAGAAGGAGAGAGACAGGGAAAGAGGGAGGGAGAGGGAGAGAGAGAGGGAAAGAGGGAGAGAGAGAGAGGGAGAAGGAGAGAGAGAGGGAGAGACTCCGAGAGTGGGAGAGGTAGAGAGAGGTATTCCATCCCAGGCGCATTCCAATATTCTGCTCACCCATGCCCAGTCGCCCAACCCAGCAAGACGCCGCATAGCCGCAACTCAGTCAGCAAACAAACGGCACACTGCACCGGAAAATGTTGACAAGAAGTGTCTCCATCTTCAACTCCTTAAATATACTCGTAGAATTTATTTGAGCATTAGTTAGATTGGTCAGCCAATGAACTCAGTTGCGATGCTGTCGTGTATATAAAAACTCAGTTTAAACCCATTTCTTCCAAGTGCCAAGCGGGACAGCTGAGTTAATACAATTTTCGTTAACAAAATAATACTACGACAAAGACTTCTAAATGGACGGGTTCAAGGACGCCTGGCTGGCCGTGGATCGCGAAGGTCGAGGCGCAATCGCCACTAACGATTTGGCCGCCTACATGAAGCAGCAGGGCAGCGATGACAGCTTTGTGCGGGTGAGTCTTTGTCTGCGTCTTTGTCTGTCTCAGTGCCTGTCTCAGTGCCTGTCTCAGTGCCTGTCTCAGTGCCTGTCTCAGTGCCTGTCTCAGTGCCTGTCTTCGTGCCTGTCTCAGTGCCTGTCTCAGTGCCTGTCTCCGTGCCTGTCTCAGTGCCTGTCTCAATGCCTGTCTCCGTGCCTGTCTCAGTGCCTGTCTCAGTGCCTGTCTCCGTGCCTGTCTCAGTGCCTGTCTCAGTGCCTGTCTCCGTGCCTGTCTCAGTGCCTGTCTCAGTGCCTGTCTCCGTGCCTGTCTCCGTGCCTGTCTCAGTGCCTGTCTCAGTGCCTGTCTCCGTGCCTGTCTCAGTGCCTGTCTCAGTGCCTGTCTCAGTGCCTGTCTCAGTGCCTGTCTCAGTGCCTGTCTCAGTGCCTGTCTCAGTGCCTGTCTCAGTGCCTGTCTCAGGGCCTGTCTCCGTGCAGTTTCCATGCACAACAATCAATGCGCCTTTCCTCGCCCCTGAAATCGCAGAAGTGGATGCGAATATTGGACAGCGATAACAGCGGCCTGATCGATCTGCAGTCGTTTTGCGACACCCTCGGGCTCAATGTTGAAAGCATGCAAGTTTTTATCTTCTATGGTTATTATTTATAAATTTTGCTGCAAAAATAAAATTGGCTTAGATGCGCCAACTTCCAAGGCGCTGGTAGTGTCCATGCCTGATGCTTTTATTGAAATTTTTATTTACTACTGTCATTTTTTAAATCGCCATTCCAGGCGTCAAGAATTGCAGGCCAAGTCGGCGGCAGGCAGTTCGGGACCCGAGGAAAACTCCGGTCACTCGGTGCAGTTTATCTCGGGCGACATGGACCAGGCAATGCAGGCCACTGTGGCAGAGGTCTGCCTTGAAGGCCTGCGGCTAAGTCAGCATATGAAGGTTTGCTGAGAGTTCGAGTTTATTTTTATTGTTTCTTGTCTGTTCATCAGCTTAGGCTATATTCTATGCGTACAATAGCACTGCATCATCACTGCATCATCACTGCATCATCACTGCATCATCACTGCATCATCACTGCATCATCACTGCATCATCACTGCATCATCACTGCATCATCACTGCATCATCACTGCATCATCACTGCATCATCACTGCATCATCACTGCATCATCACTGCATCATCACTGCATCATCACTGCATCATCACTGCATCATCACTGCATCATCACTGCATCATCACTGCATCATCACTGCATCATCACTGCATCATCACTGCATCATCACTGCATCATCACTTGCTTCATCCCTGCTTCATCACTGCAAAATCAATCACTGCATTATCACTGCATCATCACTTGCTTCATCCCTGCTTCATCACTGCAAAATCAATCACTGCATTATCACTGCATCAATATTCCTTCACCTTGCGCAAATGCCTGTTTGCAATCTATTTTAACTGTGCTTTTTCCAAGCGTTTTTAAATCACTTTTTTATCAATCAGAAAGAGTCGTCTCAGCTTCCAATGTGAAAAACTCAGGCTGTCTAATAAAATTACCCAACCTGAATGATACATCGGCTTAATGCATATCCGGACGAAGCAACAAACAATTGAAAGAACATGCACAAGCAGTACTCTCAGTGTCTTCAGGAGGGCTGCAGAGCGGAAGTGACGTCATCGCAGGATGTTCAGCATCAGCATCGGTGTGGATGTGCTTACGCAACCTGAGCACCTGTTTTTGCTGAAGGTCTATCACTAGCAAGTGATTGTCATAAATGACCAGGTTGCCTAGCTCGGAATTATTGTACCACATCGGCTTTGTGAGATGCTTCATCTCTCCGGTGTCCGTGTCAAAGTCGGCAACTTGGTCATAGCAGCTTATATACAGTGTTGGATTTGTAGTAGCCCAGTCCCTTGACTTGACTTTTCGGTTTGATTTGAACCAACTTCAAGCCGCTCAGGTCCGTCACGGTCACTCCAGAGTTCTGAGCAATCAAGATAGTCTGTCCCTCGTGTCTGAATTTGATCTCATTGCTCTTCGAATTGGACGATCCTATGAAATTTATAAGCCTGGCACTTAGAGTTGCCGAGTTTAAATAAGCTTTTTAATTCCTTCCAGCTGTCTATAGCGAAGTGCTTGGTGTCCTTCAGCTTAAAATAGCATTGGTTACTTTGTATTCATCTCTTAAACGATAAAACTAATTTGTATCGGCGTCATTTAGTTTGCGAATTTTGAATTTATTATGATCCTTTGAATAAACAGATACGATTGATCACAGATACGATTGATCGTTGATACGATTGATCATAGATACGATTGATCATATATACGATTGATCATAGATACGATTGATCATAGATACGGTTGATCATAAATATGATTGATCATAGATACGATTGATCATAGATACGATTGATCATAGATACGATTGATCATAGATACGATTGATCATAGATACGATTGATCATAGATACGGTTGATCATAAATATGATTGATCATAGATACGATTGATCATAGATACGATTGATCATAGATACGATTGATCATATATACGATTGATCATAGATACGATTGATCATAGATACGATTGATCATAGATACGATTGATCATAGATACGATTGATCATAGATACGATTGATCATAGATACGATTGATCATAGATACGGTTGATCATAAATATGATTGATCATAGATACGATTGATCATAGATACGGTTGATCATAGATACGATTGATCATAGATACGATTGATCATAGATACGATTGATCATAGATACGATTGATCATAGATACGATTGATCATAGATACGGTTGATCATAAATATGATTGATCATAGATACGATTGATCATAGATACGATTGATCATAGATACGATTGATCATAGACACGATTGATCATATATACGATTGATCATAGATACGATTGATCATAGATACGATTGATCATAGATACGATTGATCATAGATACGATTGATCATAGATACGATTGGTCATAGATACGGTTGATCATAGATACGGTTGATCATAGATACGGTTGATCATAGATACGATTGATCATAGATACGATTGATCATAGATACGATTGATCATAGATACGATTGATCATAGATACGATCGATCATAGATACGATTGATCATGGATACGATTGATTATAGATACGATTGATGATAGATATACTCGCACTAAAATATACGAGCAACTTTGTTTGCAGTGGTCAATTCTAACGCCTTTTGGCAAGCCCTGATTACCTGACCCACAGCTGCTCAGTGACTCCATTATATATCACAGTTATATTGGTACTGCCTATACCGAAACTGTTCGTATTATGTTCAGTAAAATGTACAACTAAGTACAATTTAAATTTCTTTTCGCTAATTGTTGTTCACTATTTAAGTGGCCCGTTTGAAATTTACATTGCCTGTAATGATCAATGAACATTTCCTGCAATATTAAATGTACATTGCTGACTTACCAAATTTTAATCTATACATACAATTTATCAGGACGCGCCCAAGTGGATCAAGAACCAGCTAGACAGCAAGCTCGGCTTCCTGTGGCACGTGGTCGTGGTCAACGGCGAGTTCTGGTGCTACTACGGACACGAGCCCGGCTACTCATTCGTATTCCGCTACGGAAAGCACATCTTCATTGTCTACAAAACGCCTTCGCCGTGATTAAAATTGCACCGTTCGAATTTTCTGATATGAGACTTCGAGTTCAAGGGAGGTATTATTTTTAAGTTAATATTTATTAGACGATAATTAAAGTCGACCCATTTAAACGTTTTAGCTTTAAAGCCAATTATTTTTTCAATACAAATAACAAAATTGTAACACTATACTTACTCGTTGCTGTAAACTGATTGTGACACAATTTTTTAAGTGCTCATTAACCATTGGAATATTTATTCATGAGGCGTAATAAATATGTGAAAGATCTGATATTTGTGCCTCTGTCACGTATTCTAAATTTAATTAATGTTTGGCTACTAATTTAAAATTTATTGTGTTCATTATTTGAATGTCACATTTCTTTACAACAAAAATAATTCAGAACCGAGAACAAAGCCAGTTAGTTAGTACCGTCACCAATTTTTTCAACATTAAAATTTCACCGCTGAAACATATAGCATTTACCAGCGCCGATAACAAACAAAACAATGTACTTTTTAGTGGTAATTAATTATATAAATGTAGGGATGTAAAAATCGCCAAAGGATCAGCAACGCGTTTTTTAGTACATTATCTCCATTGAAAATATTGTCAATAAATTACGCTTATATGTTTCTTCAGTATAGCAATTTACGAGCTACTAAACTTGTACCTTACTTGACTTAGTCCAACTGGCCTTCCACAGTGATCATATTGAATCGAAGAGTCTTAGGCCCGTTCGTAAAAATTTCAGAATATTAGTATAGTAGACTAGCCAGCTGCCCCCCTCTACAGGGGATCAGATTGAATCGATTAAGACTCTTAGGCCAGTTTGTGCAATTTCAGAAAGTTAGTAAAGTGGACTAACCCAGCTGCCCCTCCACAGGAGATCAGATTGAATCGAAGAGTCTTAGGCCCGCTTGTGCAAATTTCAGAACATTAGTATAGTAAGTAGACTAGCCCAGCTGCCCCTCCACAGGGGATCAGATCGAATCGATTAAGACGATCTTTAGGCCCGTTTGTACATATTTCAGAAAATTAGTAAAGTGGACTAGCCCAACTGCCCCCCACAGGGAATTAGATGAAAATTCCACAAAATAGTACCAAACTCAATCAGCTTCAATCAACGAGTGCCATCAACTAAGTCAGCCTTAGTTTCTACCTCAGTCGGCAACAGTTTCGGTCGCCAGGTAGACTTTTTATAAAGCATCGCTCCCACGCTGACCAACTGCAGCAAGCAGATGCCAGCGGCGATGCCAGCGAATACGCGAACTTCGCCAGTGAGCCAAGCTTTAATGACGTCATCGCATCCGGCCGAGTGCACACTGCTGGCGTTGCAGCCTGTCACAGGCGTGGACTGACTCACCCGCGTTGTGCAACAACTTGCCGGCGGTCGAGCTTGATGACGCAACCAGTCCGACGAGCCGTTTAAACCGCAGCACCCAAAGCTGCGCTGCACCACATCGATCCAGGGTTCGCGACCGTCGGCAAAGGAGGCGCTAGCGTTGGCTTTCGGATAGTTGGCCATCTGCTGCTGGATGTTTCGGCTGGCGATGCTGCGGATGTAGTCTGGCAGGGCGAGTCCGGCTACGGCCGCCGACAGCTCCAGGCTGAGTATGAGCACTATCAATAGGATGAAGATTAGAATCTGCGGAAGAAGGTAAGTAATATGCGCAAGATATCCGATGGTTGCTATGTGAATTGGTTGATAGAATTATTTTGTTCCTATGCATACCATTTGGTTTACGTTTTTGGTTGCCATGCGCATTAGTTGTTACGAATATTGGTTGCTATTCATGTTGGTTGCTATGCCTATTGGTTGCTATTCATGTTGGTTGCTATGTACTGTATGTTGGTTGCTATGCCTATTGGTTGCTATGTCTATTGGTTGCTATATGCATATTGGTTGCTATGCATATTGGTTGCTATATGCATATTGGTTGCTATGCATATTGGTGGCTATGTATATTGGTTGCTATGCAAATTAGTTGCTATGCATATTGGTTGCTATTTGCATATTGATTGCTATGCATATTAATTGCTATGCACGTTGGTTCCTGCGCATACTGGTTGATATGTATGTTGGTTGCTATACCTATTGGTTGCTATGCATATTGGTTGCTATGCATTTTGTTTGCTATGCATTTTGTTTGCTATGCATAGTGGTTGCTATGATATTGGTTGCCATGCATATTGGTTGCTATGCATATTGGCTGCTACCCATATTTGTTGCTATGGTAGTTGGCTGTCAGTTATATTTCTCACACTCACCTGACAGCTACCAGCCGAAGAGCTACTCTTATAAAACGAAGTGTCAGACACCACAGCGGCAATTGTAATACCAATCGATATGACAATCAGCAGTGCCATGGGAAAGGTCGGACCGTATAGATCGTACACCTGTGATTTCTGACCGATCAAGAAGTAACCAGTAGCGATCAGAATA
>NIVC01002063.1:112500-167500 GCA_002269645.1 Macrostomum lignano | reverse complement strand
TTTCAGTTCCTTATCTATGGTTAATTAGTGCAGGGTTTCCAGTCCATGATCTATGGTTATTTAGTGCAGGGTTTCCAGTCCCTGATCGATGGTTATTTAGTGCAGGGTTTTCAGTTCCTTATCTATGATTAATTAGTGCAGGGTTTCCAGTCCCTGATCGATGGTTATTTAGTGCAGGGTTTCCAGTCCCTGATCTATGGTTATTTAGTGCAGGGTTTCCTGTCCCTGATCTATGGTTATTTAGTGCAGGGTTTCCTGTCCCTGATCTATGGTTATTTAGTGCAGGGTTTCCAGTCCCTGATCTATGGTCATTTAGTGCAGGGTTTCCAGTCCCTGATCGATGGTTATTTAGTGCAGGGTTTCCAGTCCCTGATCGATGGTTATTTAGTGCAGGGTTTCCAGTCCTTGATCTATGGTTATTTAGTGCAGGGTTTCCAATCCCTGATCTATGGTTATTTAGTGCAGGGTTTCCAGTCCATGATCGATGGTTAATTAGTGCAGGATTTTCCAGTCCCTGATCTATGGTCATTTAGTGCAGGGTTTTCCAGTCCCTGATCTATGGTTATTTAGTGGGTTTCCAGTCCTTAATCATGGGGCCTCAGTAAAAAACTCGTATCCGGTCCTTGATGGTCTGCCAAAAAGCAAAGAATTACACTGGTATGCACGGTGAGCCACCCCCGCAAAGAACACGCAGAAAAAAGCAGAAAGTTTCACAAAAATTGACTGCAGATTTTATTCTACGAAGCCAGGATTAACGCTAACTTTGGTGGACGGAGCTGAGAATTTTTGCGCTCATCTTCAAATTTCTGCAAAGGCCTGAATTTAAGCGAATAAACTTTCTTTACTCAATTGTTTAATCCCTTTCTTACTCCTGGTAAAACCCGAGGCGGAACTCTGTTCCTGTAGAACAGCTGGAGCGAGACTGGGTGATCAAATTACTCAACTTGGCCAATTCAGACAGTCTGTCAGTCTTCGATGCTGCATAGAACAGGATTCAGTCCAATTTGCTGTATGAATTGTCCACTTAGGGTTTCTCCCACTGCTATCCACCTTCCCAACACTTGCTATACTATATATAATTTTAATAATATAATATTAAGCTCTTATCGATTACCGCATGCTAGTCAAATTTCCGGTTGAGTGCCCCAATCGTCGGTGGGGCATGACGGGGGATTGCAGACTGTAGGCCTTTTTTGAGTCGCTCACGTAGCCAAATATTTTATTCTCTTGAGTGCTGGTCAGAGATTTGCAGGTGCACTTTCTTTTTACTGATTGCAATTTTCCAGGTCGTAAGGAGATGAACTTGTTATCTAAAAGGTTCAGAGGCGATTCTCTGAGTGGTTCATGGCCGATTCTCTGAGTGGTTCAGGGCCGATTCTCTGAGCGGTTCAGGGCCGATTCTCTGAGTGGTTCAGAGGTGATTCTCTGAGTGGTTCACGGCCGATTCTCTGAGTGGTTCAGGGCCGATTCTCTGAGTGGTTCACGGCCGATTCTCTGAGTGGTTCAGGGCCGATTCTCTGAGTGGTTCAGGGCCGATTCTCTGAGTGGTTCAGGGCCGATTCTCTGAGTGGTTCACGGCCGATTCTCTGAGTGGTTCAGGGCCGATTCTCTGAGTGGTTCAGGGCCGATTCTCTGAGTGGTTCAGGGCCGATTCTCTGAGTGGTTCAGGGCCGATTCTCTGAGTGGTTCAGGGCCGATTCTCTGAGTGGTTCAGGGCCGATTCTCTGAGTGGTTCAGGGCCGATTCTCTGAGTGGTTCACGGCCGATTCTCTGAGTGGTTCAGGGCCGATTCTCTGAGTGGTTCAGGGCCGATTCTCTGAGTGGTTCACGGCCGATTCTCTGAGTGGTTCAGGGCCGATTCTCTGAGTGGTTCAGGGCCGATTCTCTGAGTGGTTCACGGCCGATTCTCTGAGTGGTTCAGAGGTGATTCTCTGAGTGGTTCAGGGCCGATTCTCTGAGTGGTTCAGGGCCGATTCTCTGAGTGGTTCAGAGGTGATTCTCTGAGTGGTTCAGGGCCGATTCTCTGAGTGGTTCACGGCCGATTCTCTGAGTGGTTCAGGGCCGATTCTCTGAGTGGTTCACGGCCGATTCTCTGAGTGGTTCAGAGGTGATTCTCTGAGTGGTTCAGGGCCGATTCTCTGAGTGGTTCACGGCCGATTCTCTGAGTGGTTCAGGGCCGATTCTCTGAGTGGTTCAGGGCCGATTCTCTGAGTGGTTCAGGGCCGATTCTCTGAGTGGTTCAGGGCCGATTCTCTGAGTGGTTCACGGCCGATTCTCTGAGTGGTTCACGGCCGATTCTCTGAGTGGTTCACGGCCGATTCTCTGAGTGGTTCAGGGCCGATTCTCTGAGTGGTTCAGGGCCGATTCTCTGAGTGGTTCATGGCCGATTCTCTTAGGTTCAGAGGCGATTCTAATGAGTGGTTCATGGCCGATTCTCTGAGTGGTTCAGAGGTGATTCTCTGAGTGGTTCAGAGCCGATTCTCTGAGTGGTTCAGAGCCGATTCTCTGAGTGGTTCATGGCGATTCTCTTAGTGGTTCAGGGCCGATTCTCTGAGTGGTTCAGGGCCGATTCTCTGAGTGGTTCAGGGCCGATTCTCTGAGTGGTTCAGGGCCGATTCTCTGAGTGGTTCACGGCCGATTCTCTGAGTGGTTCACGGCCGATTCTCTGAGTGGTTCAGGGCCGATTCTCTGAGTGGTTCAGGGCCGATTCTCTGAGTGGTTCATGGCCGATTCTCTGAGTGGTTCAGGGCCGATTCTCTGAGTGGTTCAGGGCCGATTCTCTGAGTGGTTCACGGTTGATTCTCTGAGTGGTTCAGGGCCGATTCTCTGAGTGGTTCACGGCCGATTCTCTGAGTGGTTCAGGGCCGATTCTCTGAGTGGTTCAGGGCCGATTCTCTGAGTGGTTCAGGGCCGATTCTCTGAGCGGTTCAGGGCCGATTCTCTGAGTGGTTCAGAGGTGATTCTCTGAGTGGTTCACGGCCGATTCTCTGAGTGGTTCAGGGCCGATTCTCTGAGTGGTTCACGGCCGATTCTCTGAGTGGTTCAGGGCCGATTCTCTGAGTGGTTCAGGGCCGATTCTCTGAGTGGTTCAGAGGTGATTCTCTGAGTGGTTCAGGGCCGATTCTCTGAGTGGTTCACGGCCGATTCTCTGAGTGGTTCAGGGCCGATTCTCTGAGTGGTTCACGGCCGATTCTCTGAGTGGTTCAGAGGTGATTCTCTGAGTGGTTCAGGGCCGATTCTCTGAGTGGTTCACGGCCGATTCTCTGAGTGGTTCAGGGCCGATTCTCTGAGTGGTTCAGGGCCGATTCTCTGAGTGGTTCAGGGCCGATTCTCTGAGTGGTTCAGGGCCGATTCTCTGAGTGGTTCACGGCCGATTCTCTGAGTGGTTCACGGCCGATTCTCTGAGTGGTTCACGGCCGATTCTCTGAGTGGTTCAGGGCCGATTCTCTGAGTGGTTCAGGGCCGATTCTCTGAGTGGTTCATGGCCGATTCTCTTAGGTTCAGAGGCGATTCTAATGAGTGGTTCATGGCCGATTCTCTGAGTGGTTCAGAGGTGATTCTCTGAGTGGTTCAGAGCCGATTCTCTGAGTGGTTCAGAGCCGATTCTCTGAGTGGTTCATGGCGATTCTCTTAGTGGTTCAGGGCCGATTCTCTGAGTGGTTCAGGGCCGATTCTCTGAGTGGTTCAGGGCCGATTCTCTGAGTGGTTCAGGGCCGATTCTCTGAGTGGTTCAGGGCCGATTCTCTGAGTGGTTCACGGCCGATTCTCTGAGTGGTTCAGGGCCGATTCTCTGAGTGGTTCAGGGCCGATTCTCTGAGTGGTTCAGGGCCGATTCTCTGAGTGGTTCAGGGCCGATTCTCTGAGTGGTTCACGGCCGATTCTCTGAGTGGTTCACGGCCGATTCTCTGAGTGGTTCACGGCCGATTCTCTGAGTGGTTCAGGGCCGATTCTCTGAGTGGTTCAGGGCCGATTCTCTGAGTGGTTCATGGCCGATTCTCTTAGGTTCAGAGGCGATTCTAATGAGTGGTTCATGGCCGATTCTCTGAGTGGTTCAGAGGTGATTCTCTGAGTGGTTCAGAGCCGATTCTCTGAGTGGTTCAGAGCCGATTCTCTGAGTGGTTCATGGCGATTCTCTTAGTGGTTCAGGGCCGATTCTCTGAGTGGTTCAGGGCCGATTCTCTGAGTGGTTCAGGGCCGATTCTCTGAGTGGTTCAGGGCCGATTCTCTGAGTGGTTCACGGCCGATTCTCTGAGTGGTTCACGGCCGATTCTCTGAGTGGTTCAGGGCCGATTCTCTGAGTGGTTCAGGGCCGATTCTCTGAGTGGTTCATGGCCGATTCTCTGAGTGGTTCAGGGCCGATTCTCTGAGTGGTTCAGGGCCGATTCTCTGAGTGGTTCACGGTTGATTCTCTGAGTGGTTCAGGGCCGATTCTCTGAGTGGTTCACGGCCGATTCTCTGAGTGGTTCAGGGCCGATTCTCTGAGTGGTTCAGGGCCGATTCTCTGAGTGGTTCAGGGCCGATTCTCTGAGCGGTTCAGGGCCGATTCTCTGAGTGGTTCAGAGGTGATTCTCTGAGTGGTTCACGGCCGATTCTCTGAGTGGTTCAGGGCCGATTCTCTGAGTGGTTCACGGCCGATTCTCTGAGTGGTTCAGGGCCGATTCTCTGAGTGGTTCAGGGCCGATTCTCTGAGTGGTTCAGAGGTGATTCTCTGAGTGGTTCAGGGCCGATTCTCTGAGTGGTTCACGGCCGATTCTCTGAGTGGTTCAGGGCCGATTCTCTGAGTGGTTCACGGCCGATTCTCTGAGTGGTTCAGAGGTGATTCTCTGAGTGGTTCAGGGCCGATTCTCTGAGTGGTTCACGGCCGATTCTCTGAGTGGTTCAGGGCCGATTCTCTGAGTGGTTCAGGGCCGATTCTCTGAGTGGTTCAGGGCCGATTCTCTGAGTGGTTCAGGGCCGATTCTCTGAGTGGTTCACGGCCGATTCTCTGAGTGGTTCACGGCCGATTCTCTGAGTGGTTCACGGCCGATTCTCTGAGTGGTTCAGGGCCGATTCTCTGAGTGGTTCAGGGCCGATTCTCTGAGTGGTTCATGGCCGATTCTCTTAGGTTCAGAGGCGATTCTAATGAGTGGTTCATGGCCGATTCTCTGAGTGGTTCAGAGGTGATTCTCTGAGTGGTTCAGAGCCGATTCTCTGAGTGGTTCAGAGCCGATTCTCTGAGTGGTTCATGGCGATTCTCTTAGTGGTTCAGGGCCGATTCTCTGAGTGGTTCAGGGCCGATTCTCTGAGTGGTTCAGGGCCGATTCTCTGAGTGGTTCAGGGCCGATTCTCTGAGTGGTTCAGGGCCGATTCTCTGAGTGGTTCACGGCCGATTCTCTGAGTGGTTCAGGGCCGATTCTCTGAGTGGTTCAGAGCCGATTCTCTGAGTGGTTCAGGGCCGATTCTCTGAGTGGTTCAGGGCCGATTCTCTGAGTGGTTCACGGCCGATTCTCTGAGTGGTTCAGAGGTGATTCTCTGAGTGGTTCAGGGCCGATTCTCTGAGTGGTTCACGGCCGATTCTCTGAGTGGTTCAGGGCCGATTCTCTGAGTGGTTCAGGGCCGATTCTCTGAGTGGTTCAGGGCCGATTCTCTGAGCGGTTCAGGGCCGATTCTCTGAGTGGTTCAGAGGTGATTCTCTGAGTGGTTCACGGCCGATTCTCTGAGTGGTTCAGGGCCGATTCTCTGAGTGGTTCACGGCCGATTCTCTGAGTGGTTCAGGGCCGATTCTCTGAGTGGTTCACGGCCGATTCTCTGAGTGGTTCAGGGCCGATTCTCTGAGTGGTTCACGGCCGATTCTCTGAGTGGTTCAGGGCCGATTCTCTGAGTGGTTCAGGGCCGATTCTCTGAGTGGTTCACGGCCGATTCTCTGAGTGGTTCAGGGCCGATTCTCTGAGTGGTTCACGGCCGATTCTCTGAGTGGTTCACGGCCGATTCTCTGAGTGGTTCAGGGCCGATTCTCTGAGTGGTTCACGGCCGATTCTCTGAGTGGTTCAGGGCCGATTCTCTGAGTGGTTCAGGGCCGATTCTCTGAGTGGTTCATGGCCGATTCTCTGAGTGGTTCAGGGCCGATTCTCTGAGTGGTTCAGGGCCGATTCTCTGAGTGGTTCACGGTTGATTCTCTGAGTGGTTCAGGGCCGATTCTCTGAGTGGTTCACGGCCGATTCTCTGAGTGGTTCAGAGGTGATTCTTATTATGCAACTGTACGAGCCCGTAAAGTGGTATTTTAGAACCAGCTTTCAATGGCGACAAGAAAATATTAAAATCGGTGAATCTTTTCTCAGATCATTCAAGACAGCCTGACACAACAGAAATTGGTGCCAGTACTTTTGTATATTTCAATTAGTCAAACAGGTAAAACAATAACCGAGAGGCAGATCCAACTTCAGCTTGCACTTAATAAATCATTTAAACGCATTTATTTAGAAGCACAGTAGTTCAGTTTATCCAAATTTAAATCGCATCAATAAAACAAATTTTCAAGTACAAATACTTTGAAAATTAGATCAAAGTTCGACAGCAGCAATCACCGAAAATGATACAAGATTATAGTTTTAATTAGATAGCAAAATTTCTTCAATTTGCAAAGTTGATGAAAATTAATCAAATCGGTTAAATTGACCAGGCGGCTCCAACCAAATGCATGTTTTTGTATTTCTACTTTCAGTAGCACAGGTAAGGCTTTTTTGTTCGAAAAATTCCCACTAGACTCATCATTGCCAAGCCAATTTAAGTCGCAAATTGTATCGTTAATAATTTAAATAGTAAAACAAACGCGCACAATGAGATGCTGAGTACTACGTAAAAGCATTAGTTAATGCTCTCTCTCTGTCTCTCTCTCTCTCTCTCTCTCTCTCTCTCTCTCTCTCTTTCTCTTTCTCTTTCTGTCTCTGTTGTTCCAGATATTGATTGACATAAGAAAATAAAAACCATTATTGATCATTGAAGAAGATCTTTGAAGAAGAGAAAGAGAAGACAAGAAACGGGAGCAAAGTTGTTAGCTGACAGTTCATTCAACAATCTGATTTGCTAGGTTTAGGCAAGGTCAATCTGAGCGACTCGTTTTGCAAAGTCGCGCATGAAGCTGGCCAGAGTCCGGGTGTCCGCAATAGTCACAGCGTTATACAACGAGGCCCGGAGACCGCCAATCGACCGGTGACCTTCCAGATTGGTCAGGCCCTGCTTGGCGGCCTCTTCGGCAAACCGCTTCTCCAGAGCTTCGCCGCCGGAAAGGCGGAACACAATGTTCATGCGAGAGCGGCATGACTTGTCCACTGGGCAGCTGCGGGAGATAGGGTGGTGATAGTTACTTGCAGGATGGGGTCATGAACTTCACTTGACCCCAAGAGTTGGGCTTGTAAATCGAATTTAATAAACGGTCGTGACCTTAAACCCGAGATAGGGTCGTGACCTTAAACCCGAGATAGGGTCGTGCCCTTAAACCTGAGATAGGGTCGTGACCTTAAACCCGAGATAGGGTCGTGACCTTAAACCCGAGATAGGGTCGTGTCCTTAAACCCGAGATAGGGTCGTGAACTTAAACCCGAGATAGGGTCGTGACCTTAAACTCGAGATAGGGTCGTGACCTTAAGCTCGAAAACAGGTCGTGAACTTAACTTTTACTTTCTTTACTATGGCATAAAATTCATTTTAAAAAAACGGAACAAGGGGTGCTATTAAAAAGTTCTTAAAAAATAAAGAAAAACGCATTCACTCTACTTACTAGTAGAAACCCTGAGAATTTTCAATCAAATTGTAGAGAAGGGACGACTTCTCGCGGGACAGCTCCTGCATACGGGCCACACCGCCAGAATCGCGAACCCACTGCATCACCAGGCCAGTGACGTAGATGCTGAAGGTTGGCGGCGTGTTGTACAGCGAATCGTTGCGGCTGGTTACCTGTTGTTGGGGTAAATTGGGTAAGAGTTTAATATTTTATCAATGTCGCTTAATCCAGCTTCTTTTACATGCATTTGTCCTCATCAGCAATTCACCATCATCTCATTGAGCACACTGGCTTGATTAGCAATCCACCATCATCTCATTGAGCATACTGGCTAGATTAGCAATCCACCATCATCTCGTTGAGCACACTGGCTAGATTAGCAATCCACCATCATCTCGTTGAGCACACTGGCTAGATTAGCAATCCACCATCATCTCGTTGAGCACACTGGCTAGATTAGCAATCCACAATCATCTCGTTGAGCACACTGGCTTGATTAGCAATCCACCATAATCTCATTGAGCACACTGGCTAGATTAGCAATCCACCATCATCTCATTGAGCACACTGGCTAGATTAGCAATCCATCATCATCTCTCATTGAGCACACTGGCTAGATTAGCAATCCACAATCATCTCTCATTGAGCACACTGGCTAGATTAGCAATCCACAATCATCTCATTGAGCACACTGGCTAGATTAGCAATCCACCATCATCTCATTGAGCACACTGGCTAGATTAGCAATCCACCATCATCTCATTGAGCACACTGGCTAGATTAGCAATCCATTATCATCCCATTGAGCACACTGGCTAGATTAGCAATCCATTATCATCCCATTGAGCACACTGGCTAGATTAGCAATCCATCATCATCTCATTGAGCACACTGGCTAGATTAGCAATCCATCATCATCTCTCATTGAGCACACTGGCTAGATTAGCAATCCACCATCATCTCATTGAGCACACTGGCTAGATTAGCAATCCACCATCATCTCATTGAGCACACTGGCTAGATTAGCAATCCAAAATCATCTCTCATTGAGCACACTGGCTAGATTAGCAATCCACAATCATCTCTCATTGAGCACACTGGCTAGATTAGCAATCCATCAACATCTCATTGAGCACACTGGCTAGATTAGCAATCCATCATCATCTCATTGAGCACACTGGCTAGATTAGCAATCCACCATCATCTCTCATTGAGCACACTGGCTAGATTAGCAATCCATCATCATCTCATTGAGCACACTGGCTAGATTAGCAATCCACCATCATCTCTCATTGAGCACACTAGCTAGATTAGCAATCCATCATCATCTCATTGAGCACACTGGCTAGATTAGCAATCCACCATCATCTCTCATTGAACACACTGGCTAGATTAGCAATCCACTCACATGGTAGCTGAGCACACTGGGACAGAACGGCAAGGCCCGGCCGTCCATAAGGTCCTCGCGGACAATAACCACGGTGACACCGGCAGGTCCAAGGTTCTTCTGAGCACCAGCGAACACCAGCCCGTATTTGCTGAAGTCAATCGGACGGCTCATCATATTCGACGACATGTCGGCTACCAGGGGTACACCTGGCGGAGTCCTTGGCGGACACTTAAACTCGACTCCGTCAACGGTCTCGTTGTCGCACATGTACACGTAGGCGGCGTTCTCAGACAGCTCTGACCACCATTCCTCTTCGCTGTCCTCGCTGTCAGACGAATCAGAAGCGTGCGGCTTGGGCGCGTGCACTTTGCGCACCTGGCAGTACTTTTCTGCCTCTTTGGCAGCGGACTCCGACCACCTGCCAGTGACAATGTAGTCCACTGTGGCTCCCGGGCTGCCTGCAGCGGTGATGAACGGGTAGATTAGCAATCCATTACACAATTAGATCACTGAGGAGAGTAGATTAGCAACCCATCACACAATTCGATCACTGAGGAGAGTAGATTAGCAACCCATCACACAATTAGATCACTGAGGAGAGTAGATTAGCAACCCATCACACAATTAGATCACTGAGGAGAGTAGATTAGCAACCCATCACACAATTAGATCACTGAGGAGAGTAGATTAGCAACCCATCACACAATTAGATCACTGAGGAGAGTAGATTAGCAACCCATCACACAATTAGATCACTGAGGAGAGTAGATTAGCAACCCATCACACAATTAGATCACTGAGGAGAGTAGATTAGCAACCCATCACACAATTAGATCACTGAGGAGAGTAGATTAGCAACCCATCACACAATTAGATCACTGAGGAGAGTAGATTAGCAACCCATCACACAATTAGATCACTGAGGAGAGTAGATTAGCAACCCATCAGTGCTCACCCGCCAGATTCAATGGCACAGCAGCGAATTGTCCACAGCCGCCTCCCTGCATAAACAGAATCCGGAAGTTATCCGGCACATTAAGCAACTGTCTGGTGAGCTTCTCCGCCTCGGAGATTACCGATTTAAACGTTTTACCGCGATGGGACAGCTCCATCACGCTAGAGCCGGTTTCTCGGAAGTTCAGCATTTCCTCTTGGGCGCGTTGAAGAACCTGGCATTAAATGGCAAATTACAAGCTGCATTTGTCAAATAGAACGAAACTAAGCCCTTTGTCTCATCCCTTCATCCCTGATTCCAATGGGACTCTCTCAACCCTTCATCTCTGACTCCCCCAAAACTCTCATCCCTTCATCCCTGATTCCAATGGTACTCTCTCTCAACCCTTCACCTCTGACTCCCCCAAAACTCTCATTCCTTCATCCCTGATTCCCCTGGGACTTTCTCTCAACCCTTCATCTTTGACTCCCCCAAAACTCTCATCCCTTCATCCCTGATTCCAGTGGGACTCTCTCTCAACCCTTCATCTCCGATTCATCCAAGACTCCGATTCATTCATCCCTTCAGATCCCTGATTCCCCTGGGACTCTCTCTCAAGCCTTCATCTCTGATTCCTCCAAGACTCTCATCCCTTCATCCCTGATTCCCCTGGGACTTTCTCTCAACCCTTCATCTCTGATTCCTCTGGAATTCTCACCCTTTCATCTCTGATAGCCTGGAACTCTCACACCTTTAGCTCAAATTCGCTGGACTCTCTCCAAAGTGTCCCAGTCCCAGCCTCGCAGCTCTTTATCTCGTTCCCTGCTCCCCCTATTTAATCGTTTCCCCATAGATCTATAAATAGCACACAATAATTAGTCAAACTCGTTTCAAAAACAATAACCTTTCAGTGTCACGGATAAAATGTGAAACTTGTGTGACAGGAGATGTGAAACGATTTCTAACAAAAATGGGAATTGGGAGAACGCTTATCTAAAACTGAAAACTGCATATCGAGTTGGTCAGAATTACATGCGCAACCTTGGGAATCACTCGGCCGTTTCTATTGGCAACACACACATGTAAGTCGCTATTGGCTGAGAGCAGTCACGTGATTACTATTCTGTCCAATAGCGACTTGCGTGTGTGTTGCCAATAGAAACGGCCGGGTGAATCCCTAGGTTGCGCCCAAGCATGGACCGTCACCGTCAGATGCAGATAATTTAAGTTCACGGAGTCACTATACTCGTACTAGTCAGTCTGAGTGCATGACGTCAAACATACTAGCATTGCCCGATCCGGAAGTGAATAGTTATTTTTACTCAATCCACTCATTCATAGGGCCAAGCTTGTGATTTTAAACTAAATCATTTAAAATAAAACCCTATCGAAAAATTCAAATATGCGCCAAATGGGACATTTTAAAAAAGTTACTTTTTGTTTGGATTTAAATTAATGAACAGCTCCGGTAACTTAATATTATGCCGCTAAATCTAATCTACCTACAGACACTAGGACAGTAGTTATAACATTGACCTGAATTGACCCGTTCTCGTCTCGCGTTTAAAAATAGCTATTATAAATGTGCAGCCAGTACAGGCACTGTTACGAGTAAAGCCTACCTATAATGCTCATTTTAGGTCGTACATAACTTTCTGTAGAGGGGACTGTCATTATCAAGAAGACTCACCGTATCAGGAAGCTTTGACGGGCCAGCAGAAAAGTTCACCACTCGTTTGTGCTTCTGCGACAAGTCGTGGGCTGATACTGGAGTAGGCGCCATGTGTCTGTCTGATTTTTAGGAAGCTACGAATTCGATGCTAAGAAATCGGTGATTACGTTAGTAGTGCGTAGACCAGAAGCTGATCGTTTAGAAAGCAAGAGACGATTCTGGCCCCGGGCCGGAGCTGCTCAATAAATAGACATCCGAAGCCGGGAGTGGGGTGGGGTCGGAGGAATTTCAATGCAGGCAAACCGCCATTTACCCGAAATACCACATTAAAACGACCTTGGCAGTCATGACAACGCCTGGGAAATTCCTCTAGGCCAGTTGGATCATACTTATATTCTGTGTTATAAAGCCCAAGCGGCGCCAACAGCGACCGCGACCCCCGCGGTAAGGAATCACGCATTGCCCGCGGGGACAGAGGGGTTGGTGGCTAATGTACAGGCCAGCCCGCGGGGACAAGTGGGGGGAGGGGGGTTGGGGTATGTACAAGCCAGGCCTTGCGCTAGCTGGGAAATTCCAGAATAGTCCAGTTCTCAATGCAGGAATAAAACACACCCATTAGTGCCCTTTGTACAGGGCACGATTCTATCAACACTATAAATAGCTACAGCACAGCATTTCATCATCATAGGCTGCAGGGTTTATTACTCACAGTGGGCAATTACCATCGCTCTCACTATCTGTTGCTCTGTCTAATTACCGCCAATAAGGAATTTTTCACCTCCGACCCGAAGGCCATAGAGAATTTTCCGTGGAAAATAAACGCAAACAAAACGGCTAAGAGCGGCAAAGACCTATTTATTGAAAACACAAACAAAATGATCCATTTGTTTTTGTACCTTGTTATGAGTCCCATGACGCGAGGTCAGACGCTAAAAAGCCAAAACACTGTTTTGCAATAAAAAGGTTAATCCATTTAAGAGTATATAGGCTATGGAAAGATGGATTTTTCCTTGCCCTGTCTAGCAAAGTCCAGTCCAGAATTTTCACATGGGGCGACCCCATCTGTGGTTGCACTTAGCGGGCAAAGTGCAAAAAAGGAAGAAGAGAAAGTTTCAGAACACGACGCATTTAGGCGCTTTCTTGGGCTTCTAAGATTTAAAGTCCATAAGCAATGCTAGGCACAATATTTAATCAGATTAGCGCGCGAATAAAGACCACAACACTTATAGGGGCAAATTTTATTATAGTTATCATTGAGATGCAACAATTATTTATTCATACAGTTTAACCCAAGCAAAGCAGACAGTACAAGGTGGCGCAATCGCAATTTTATAAATAAAAGTAACAACAGTAAGCTTGATAAGCAATTACTCATGCATAAACTATTAATCAGCTGTAGAGAATTAGTAAATACAAAAAGCGACGCACAATGGGCAAGATGTACTTTAAGAAGCAATAAAAATACAATACTAGGTAAGACACTTATACTATATATTGTATTAGATTAGGCAAATTAAATATGAGAGAAAACAACGTGACTAGACATTTAAACAAAACAGAACGGAGCATTAATTACGCTTGCACTTTTAGAGACGAATAAAAATCCCCTACAATAATTGGACAGCGTATAAAGTTAAAAAAATTAGGGCAAACAGTAAAACAAAAAATAATGTTTGAAAAGCAATTAATGCACACATGAATTAAATAGTTAAACGAAAAATTGATTACTGCTGTTTGGTATTGCAAGATGAAAAATGAAAGTAAAAAATATAAGCTGTTATTGCAATGTACTTTTATAATAAAATAGTTAATTGTACTAGTTTGTATTGGGCCAATAAAACACGGTAAAATAGCAGATGCATTCAATGCCTTAAAGCTGCTTACTCACTTAAGATACTTAATAAACTGATAGCTGCACTTTTCTCTAGCACTTTAACAGGCTGCCCAGCGACTGCCACTCTGGGAGGCTGGTGACCCAGCAACTGCCACTCTGGGAGGCTGGCCCAGCAACTGACACTCTGGGAGGCTGGTGACCCAGCAACTGGGGATCTGGGAGGCTGGTGGCCCAGCAACTGACACTCTGGGAGGCTGGTGACCCAGCAACTGCCACTCTGGGAGGCTGGCCCAGCAACTGACACTCTGGGAGGCTGGTGACCCAGCAACTGACACTCTGGGAGGCTGGTGACCCAGCAACTGACACTCTGGGAGGCTGGCCCAGCAACTGAGGATCTGGGAGATTGCTACAGCCTACAGGTGATTTAATAAACGTAAATGCAAACCTTTCAAGACTAGAGAAGCGCATAAAATGAGTCAGTGAGTTATGCTTATATAACGCTAGATACTATTTAAAAAGCATATACTCGTAACCAAGCAGCAAGCCAAACGAAACTCTCAACAAACCCAAAAGAAGCAAAGAGCTCATTTAATTCAATTTATTCAATCATTATTGACCGTTGGCGGAGGCTGCGGGAACTCCGGCCGCGGAAGCAGAGCCGCTATTAGAAGCAGCAACGGCAGCAGCTGCAGTGTGACCCGATGCATCCCCGGCTGCAGAAGCAGCAGACACGGATGTTGGAACAGTAGCAGCAGCAGAAGCAGAAGAGTGCTGTTGCTGCTGAAATTGCTGCAACATTTGCTGCATTCGACGTATCTGTAGGCAAAAATTGTAAGAAGGAAAATATTTTTAATAGAAAATACCCGCAGAAATCCCACAAAAAAACCACAAGCCTAACCAGTAGCATGAAGGAAATTAACACCCCGCTCGCTGTAGGCAACTTTTCAGCAAATCTGAATAGATCCAAGTTTACAAGGGTAAAAAACCCAAACAGACATGCAGATAAGAGAGGGCGCTGTGAAACTATGGAAGCAGCCAGGGGGGGGGGGTAGAAAAGTACGACCGAATAAACGCGAAATTTTTTTTCACAAAACCGATATTGTGCATTGAATGGCTGGGGAAATTTGATTTATAAGTTTCTTTGGAGTTCTTATTAAACTTAATCTATAAATCCTTCATTGCAGCTCTCCCTTCATCCCCTAATTCCCCTTCTTTCATCCCCTAATTCCGCTCCTATTATCCCCTAATTCATCTCTTTCATCCCCTAATTCGTCTCCTTTCATCCCCTAATTCCGCTCCTCTTATCCCCTAATTCCGCTCCTCTTATCCCCTAATTCCGCTCCTCTTATCCCCTAATTCCTATTGCTTCATTCTCTAATTCCTCTCCCATCATTCCGAAATTCCCCTCCCTTCATTCTTCATTCCTCTCCCTTCATTCCCTAATTCCTCTCCTTTTATCCCTTAATTCCCCTTCCGCCATCCCCTAATTCATCTCCTTTCATCCCCTAATTCATCTCTTTCATCCCCTAATTCGTCTCCTTTCATCCCCTAATTCGTCTCCTTTCATCCCCTAATTCATCTCCTTTCATCCCCTAATTCCTCTCCTTCTTATCCCCTAAATTATCTCCTTTTATCTCCTAATTTCTCTCAACTTTTATCCCCTAATTCCCGTCCCTTCAGCCCCTAATTGCAGTCCTCAAAGAGTTACAAGAGTTCTAGAAAACCAGCTCTATATTTTCGGTAGTTTCAATATAAAAAGAAACAACTACAGACGAAGCTTATACGTCATACTCCTAGACTTCATAAATACTTTAGCGGGGCAGAACACCTTAATAGCGCTTTAACTATATACTTTAGGACTTGTTCAAAAAAATTTGTACTCTACAACCAGTACTCGCAAAATCTGTCAAAAACGTACTACTACACCTAGAAAGATCGCGTGAGGCGCGCACGCACGCAAAACGTTTTGTACTATTTTTAGAATATAAAAAGGGTTCCCCAGGAATGCCAGGGCCACAGTCTGTCACGCGCTAATAGCGTGCTTTTATGAATGCTAACTGCTATTCATTTATGCAGCTAAACAAAAGGACAATGCATGAACTTAATTTTCAAGTGAAAAAATATCATTTACAAACCTCGTCTTCTTTTTCTTTTAGAAGACCTTCGGTGTCCACAATTGCTTCAAAATTGGCTTCGGTTATGTTCTTGCTTCTGCAATGAAAACGATAGCATTTATTTCATGGCTAGAATGCTGTTGAAAATGAATGTAGCTTAATTTTAAGTATCCCATTTATACAGACGAAAATGGAAAGAAAGTAAGAAAAGGGTAAACAGGGTGAGGAGAGGGTAAAGATGGTAACGAGAGGTAAGGAGAGGAAATGTTAAGGGAGGGAAGAGAGGGCAAGGAGAGGGTAAGGAGAGAGAAAGAGGGTAATGAGAGGGTAGAGAAGGGTAAGCGTGAAATAGAATTAATCTCACTTTCTAGTCTCGAAGTCGTCTCGAACCGCCCCCTTTCGTTTCGACATTCGCTCCGTGATGTACTTGGCCCTGTAGTTCTCGTAGTGCACCTCCTTGGTGATGTCCTTGAGGTCTTGCATGTGAGTGCCGAGTAGGAAGATTCGCAGTTTAGCGAAATCGCAATGCTTAGGATTTTCAACCTGAAATGAAATGTGATTAGATGCTGACAATCCTGACCCAAAACTGACAGTCCTGACCCAAAACTGACAATCCTGACCCAAAACTGACAGTCCTGACCCAGAACTGACAATCCTGACCCAAAACTGACAGTCCTGACCCAAAACTGACAATTCTGACCCAAAACTGACAGTCCTGACCCAGAACTGACAATCCTGACCCAAAACTGACAGTCCTGACCCAAAACTGACAATAATGACCCAAAACTGACAGTCCTGACCCAAAACTCACAATTCTGACCCAAAACTGACAATAATGACCCAAAACTGACAGTCCTGACCCAAAACTCACAATTCTGACCCAAAACTGACAATAATGACCCAAAACTGACAATCCTGACCCACGCTCACCTCCACAACGCCCCAAGGATACTGCCTGCCCCGAGTCCGCCGGCCAGTATCCGCGGACTCCACCACGCAGTTGCTGCCAATCACGGCGAACGGAATGCACGCCCGGATGTCGGACTCCTGACGTCGGGTCTCTTCGTCGTCGTCAGAGTCGGTGTCGGGCATTCGGTAGGTCTGGATTTTGTGCCGATCCAAGTCGGCCAGCACGCGCTCTTTTAAATCGCGCAGCTCGGCTTGGGTCAGGGTGTCGGCCTTGGCTATGATTGGAACTATGTTCACCTGGGAGGATGGGATTAGTGGGATTGGGATAAGAGAGATAAAAGAGATTGCTTGTGATCAATTTGATCGAGGGGATGGCGAAATTATAGTGAGATGTCGAGAAGGTAGAGAGGTAAACAGAATGTTAGAAAAGATGTCGAGAGGGTAAATGGAGGGTCGGAATAGATGTTGAGAGGGTAAATGGAGGGTCGGAATAGATGTCGAGAGGGTAAATGTAGGGTCAGAATAGATGTTGAGAGGGTAAAGAGGGTCAGAATAGATGTTGAGAGGGTAAAGAGGGTCAGAATAGATGTTGAGAGGGTAAAGAGGGTCAGAATAGATGTCGAGAGGGTAAAGAGGGTCAGAATAGATGTTGAGAGGGTAAAGAGGGTCAGAATAGATGTTGAGAGGGTTAAGAAGGTCAGAATAGATGTCGAGAGGGTAAAGAGGGTCAGAATAGATGTTGAGAGGGTAAATAGGGTCAGAATAGATGTTGAGAGGGTTAAGAAGGTCAGAATAGATGTCGAGAGGGTAAAGAGGGTCAGAATAGATGTCGAGAGGGTAAAGAGGGTCAGAATAGATGTTGAGAGGGTTAAGAAGGTCAGAATAGATGTCGAGAGGGTAAAGAGGGTCAGAATAGATGTCGAGAGGGTAAATAGGGTCAGAATAGATGTTGAGAGGGTAAAGAGGGTCAGAATAGATGTCGAGAGGGTAAAGAGGGTCAGAATAGATGTTGAGAGGGTAAAGAGGGTCAGAATAGATGTCGAGAGGGTAAAGAGGGTCAGAATAGATGTTGAGAGGGTAAAGAGGGTCAGAATAGATGTCGAGAGGGTAAAGAGGGTCAGAATAGATGTTGAGAGGGTAAAGAGGGTCAGAATAGATGTCGAGAGGGTAAAGAAGGTCAGAATAGATGTCGAGAGGGTAAAGAGGGTCAGAATAGATGTCGAGAGGGTAAAGAGGGTCAGAATAGATGTTGAGAGGGTAAAGAGGGTCAGAATAGATGTCGAGAGGGTAAAGAGGGTCAGAATAGATTTCGAGAGGGTAAATAGGGTCAGAATAGATGTCGAGAGGGTAAAGAGGGTCAGAATAGATGTCGAGAGGGTAAAGAGGGTCAGAATAGATTTCGAGAGGGTAAATAGGGTCAGAATAGATGTTGAGAGGGTAAAGAAGGTCAGAATAGATGTCGAGAGGGTAAAGAAGGTCAGACATTCATAACAAACCAGCGCAAACCTTGGAGTGCAAACGGCGCATGAGTTCAACATCGATAGGCCGGAGGCCGTGGCCGCAGGGGCTAACAAAATACAGACAACAATGTACCCGATGATCGACGATATTCTTCCGATTAAGTCCGCATTCGTCTTTAAAATATTGCTCAAACGTATTGTCAATATAGTCTTCGATTGGACGCCAGCAGTCTTGACAGTTGATGGCGTCATTAAAGCCGGGAGTATCCACAACTGTTAATCTCAGTTTAACGCCTTTCTCATCCAGTTCAATTTGGCGCTTATCAATCTCAGTAGTCTTGTTCACTCTCTCTGTGGCGCTGCCCAGCTCGCGGTCCTTGTACAGGTCCTGCTGGAACAGGCTGCTAATCAGGGTGCTCTTGCCCAAGCCGCTCTCGCCAACCACCATCAGAGTGAAATTGAAGCCTTTCTTAACCGCTTTGCGATGCATCTGATCGGGCAGATTAGCAAATCCCAGCCGCACATTGGAGCCGGGGCCGCCGCTGCCTCCGTTGCCAGTCGAGCCGCCACCGACCGAGTCGTGAGAATCCACCGACTAAAAATATTGCCAGTTGTCTGCTCATTCAATCCCTATTTCTGCTCATTCAATCCCTATTTCTGCTCATTCAATCCCTATTTCTGCTCATTCAATCCCTATTTCTGCTCATTCAATCCCTATTTCTGCTCATTCAATCCCTATTTCTGCTCATTCAATCCCTATTTCTGCTCATTCAATCCCTATTTCTGCTCATAGAATCCCTATTTCTGCTCATTCAATCCCTATTTCTGCTCATTCAATCCCTATTTCTGCTCATTCAATCCCTATTTCTGCTCATAGAATCCCTATTTCTGCTCATTTCAATCCCTATTTCTGCTCATTCAATCCCTATTTCTGCTCATTCAATCCCTATGTCTGGTCATTCAATAAAACTGTCTGGTCATTCAATTTCAATGTCTGTTGTTAAAATAGCCACAAAAATCTCATCAGCCTTAAAAGTGTCACAGGCTTTAGTGCTAGCAAAAAAGCGCGGGAAAAGTGTGGGTTAGCTTTAAGCCAACTGGATTAAACCAGATATTCTATTGTAACCAAGCGCAGCACGCACTGAGCGCGTGAATGAACAGAAAGAAAAAATACAGCCTAGCAAATTTCGCTTAAGAACCGAGGGAATTCCCTCTGTAGCCCCCCATAGCACACCCACCAAGCCATTCATGAGAACAGACACCGCCCCAACACAGCGAGTGTGCACTTATTTACTTAACTGCCAACCCCACTAGACACGCTCCGACAGCGTGACAACTCATAGACAGACAAGACCAAGGGTTACACGTCGGCTTAGTAAGAACTATGTCATGCAACTTTCTTAAGCGCCTACTAACTAAGTAGCAACTGTGGCTAAAAAACTTTAATTAATTTGAAACTATCAGTCCGAAATTTACTACTTACAGCGCCAGTTCGCATGCTTTCTGATCGGCCAACATTGCCGCGGATTCCAGACACCATCTCGTCTGATTCTACAAATAAAAATATGAAAAAATAACTTATAGGGACTTGTCATTTTTGTCAGCAATACCTATTGTGTGGGTCTACAATTTACAAACAATTAGCTACAATCAGAAGTAATACTACAACGTCAGTACCTTCTTGCATACTAGATTAGAATCCTCATATAATGTAGAAAAAATTAATTTGTTATAAAACATAGTTACTTGTTAATTTAACTCACATTTTCAAATATTTAATTTCTTAATATTTTTGCAAAGATTCATACTCAAAAAATGAATAGATACCATATAGATTACCCATCAAAAAATGTTTTGCAATCCATGTAATGCTAGCTTCTTTACTATGGTATTCAAAAGATGCATTCTCCAATTTGAAAATATTTTACTGCATATAGCAATATAAACCAAAACAAAGTATACATACAGTATACTATTTTTGCAAATAAGACTTTTTGTATGCTAGATTAATCTAGGATTTCTATATATACTTTCAGAAAATATATTTTTCGATATAAATATATTTTTATAAAATATAATATGGCATTCCAGATATGAAAAAACAAGACAGAACCCTTGTCTTAATCTTTTTAATTGCCTTTATATATATAAGACAGAGTTTTGATTTTTATAGGTAGAGAAGATTTATTAATAAAATAAAGGCTATTGTTAGGATAGCATAGCCTAGACTATCAAAGACAACATATGAACAAGAAAATTCTTGCACAATAACAGGCAAAAGCAATTACTTTATGTGGTCTTTTGTGGGTCTGTAAAGACTATGCAGCTTAGCTATAAAGCTTATGCAAGGCTCTGCACAGGTTGCCTTGTTCTAATATAATACAGTATTAAAACCAAGCAATAGAAAACGTCAAAGAAGAAATAATAATGACTGAATAAGCCATTTTTTAGAGAAAGTATTGAAAAACTTGCAAAACACTAAGTTTTTAGCTATTACTTTTGACATCTAGACAATTAAGAATGAGATTATAGATGAGCAATTCTTTCTTAAGCCTATGGTGCAAGGTTTGGACAATGACTTCAACTTTCTTGAAACTACACTAGCTATAAAGCTAATAGAAAAGGTGCACATTGCAATAAATGTTGTAAGCCTACTGCTGAAGCTAATGATTGAGTTTAACATCTACAACAATAAAACTGTTAGCATTGTGAAAAAAACAGTGCAAACAGCATGCTTGAGCTGTCAAACATGACTTGGCAGCTGACAATCCTGGCACCAAAATATTGATTGAATAGGTATTAGTTGAACATTGGTTGTGTAGCTTACAAAATAAATCTTATTATTCAAGAAGCACTGAAGTAGCAGTCTATGGCCATAGACTTGTGGCTTGATGACAGTGGACTCTTTAGGGCCATCATTTTTAGCATATGCTATAAATAGACCCATTGTGTGCCAGATATGCAATAATTTTTCTCTGGGGTGGCTCAGTTAGGATTCTTTGGAATTGATCATCTCATTCTTTGGAATTGATAATCTCATTCTTTGTTATTGCAAGAATGGAACACGCTTATATCTACTACTGAAGCCCTATCAAAAATGCTTTAAGAAGCTCCAAGAACAACTAGAACTGCCTAAAAATGCCTAAAAATAAGCTGATAAAAATGGTAAAACTCATTACTACAAATACTAAGACACCTTGCAAAGCAAAAATCTGCAATCAATGCATTCATAGCTGGACTATCAGAAGTTGAAGAATTTACTAAGAAAGAATTCCCACTTGTTGAAAAGTTGATCTCGTCTGTTGAGGAGGCAACTTTGTAACTAAGCAAAAAACAACTATTATCTCTTATCTCATTTTGATGTGAGCCAGATTTCAGAGATTTCTTGAGAAGCAGCAAGCTCAAGTCAGTGAGATGGGGACAATAATTGATTCTCTACTCCAGTTGCTGCGCAAGTATTTTTTTGACTTTATTGTTGAACATAAATCCTGTATCTTGGCAACCATTTTTGACCTGCACCACAAGTTAGCTTTTTTTCCAATCAACAGAGGGACTATCTATAGTCAATGGTTGCTTCTAAGATCTTGAAGGACCAAGATTCACACTCCAATATAGCAGTCATGCCAGCTGAGGATAAAAAAATGACATGGTAAAAATGAAAGAGCCTCTAACTTCAAAGTGCAGCTTCATGTGCAAATTGATTTTGGAATTCACTATTATAAATTTAATTGCAAGTTCAATGCAAGCTACATGAACCAGCTTAAAACTATATTTGGAGTTATCAGTAGAGCCATAAGCTACTTATCTACTAATATACTAGGCCCAATATAGTTGTTGTTACTCTACTTATCAAAGGTTACGTTGCATCCCAGCAACTAGAATGTTGAGCAAATGCATTTTCAGCATTGCTAATAATAAAAAAGCCTTTCTGTCTTTTAAATTGGTTGAAAACATTGTTTTTTATAAAATAAACAGTCTTCTACTAGAGAGAATCCAAGCTAGTAATTGAACAAGACTGAAATCCAACTTGATGATCCTCAAGCTTCTATAATGACTAGTGAAAAGTATTTTATATTCTAATGATAATTTTCTATGTTATCATATTGTTAGGAAATCAATTTCATTAAATATTTAAATATACTAAGACAAAAATGCCAACTATTTTATAGCTTTTTGTTGATCCAAACAAACAAAACAATATATTATTTTAGTAGTGGGCTCAAAATAAAAGTTGCTCTACAAAGAAAAAAAACTTAAAATGTAATCCTAATTCCTGACTTGTACTATCATTGGGATTAGGATCTTAACAACCCTTTAGGATCCTGTATTTTTAAGATTGAGGTTGGATCTTTTTTGACTGCTAACTAAAATTATATGTTTGAAAATATAAGTTAGATTAAAATAGGTAGTTATTCTTTTGTCAAATTTGCATTCAAAAGTCATATTAAACATGCTAGAAACCTTAATGTACGATATAGCCATATACTAAATATATTAGAGACCTTTCTATATTAGAACTTTCTATAGCAAAGGCCATTTTGACTATGAAAATAGTATATAATATAGCTCCTATAATATAAACTATATTTTAGTCAAGATTATTCATTTTGAATGCATGCCAGAATGCATAACTCATTTTAAGCTATATTATATTGGCCTTACGTAATAAACTTTATTGATACTATTAATGAGTTATGGCTTAATGAAATATCCATGGAAAATTTATATTAGCATCCAAGATGCCTTTTTGTATATTTTGTACATTTTGTCAATTATCATCTGCATTTTGTTGATCCAAACAATCTAATTGTTTATATGATACAAAAATCATTAAAATACTTAGGTACAAGTGAAGGCAAAGTCCTATAGCCAGCACGGCACTAGTGACAGCCTTTTCTACTCATATCTTAGCAAGTTCCTCTGGTGCCAACTCTATCCAAAGAAGTGTTTTAGCAACTTCTTGTATAATGATGACCTATTATTACATAGTACAATGCTGTTTTTAATATTAATAAACATATTTTAGCTTTTTGTCAAATAGTCTGGTGTCAAAAATATTTAATGGGGGAAACTAGGACATTGCTATTATTTTCTCTTTGAATAAATTAAGTTTGCTTGTATCATGCATTATTAGAATAAGTAGACAAATGGCATTCAACTATCTGTTGCAATTTTTTTATCTTTTGGTGTTGCATTGCAACTGGAATCAAGACAGATAGTGTTGCAGCAGCACAATGCAGTTTTTGGGTAAATGGCAAGAGTAATTATGATTGTGTTATTAAGGCTAAATGCCTCATCATCTAATTAATATGATGCCTATATTTAGTGTGAAAGTTAACATGTTCTTTGTCATGTTGCATTTTCAACTACAATTTTAGACCCCATGTTGTATGTCTACCACACTTTGGATCATATACTCATAGTATATACTCAAAAATTTAGGTATGCATTGGCCTTGCATGCCATGAAAGTAGGCATGCATAGTTGATGTATATCACTCCTAAGAAAATAGTGTACATGCAAACCTGGCATGCACTTTATAGAATCACACAGAAGAGTTATTGTGAAGTAGAATAAAGAAAAAGAATAGGCTTGCATTCATTTTTGGCATGCATTTGTAATTATTTGATTTTTGTTTGGGAGTGTACCCAGCATGATCTGGACTATGGTGTCCACAGGTTTTCTATACATTTCAATAGGGCATCATGTGCTAGAACTTTTTTGTAAAACATAAGAACAAATATATATATTTATTTTACAATTGACATTTAGATTCATGAATTCAAATTTAAACTAAGTCACTATAAATTTTCTTTACTTGAACAAAATACTAGTGTTAAACCATAAAGAGGGTTTATATACCATAGCCGTAGCCATAAGCAAAACTATGGGTTATTCCAATTTTATATATTCCATAGCCATAAGGACCCCAATATTACCATATTTTATTAATACCAATATTACCATATTTACCAGCTTGGGCTTCAATACCCTGTCACACTGGCCGGAATCAAGAAATTTCACATCATGACTGAGATTGAGAGTGCTGTGAGTAAATGTCTGAGATCTTCTGAAACTGTGGGCTGTGAAATGCGCCACCTGCAAGATAGCTGTAGGAATAAACTTGTCACTGACTCTGATCAATTCTTTGCCCAGACTCATGCTATTGTGAGTGGCAAGAAAAACAGGTTGATTCATGAAACTTTGAAACAACTGAGGGCTAATAAATATATTAAGGTTATAGGCTATGACAAGGGTTACGGAATTGCCATTCTTGATAGTGATGACTACCATAGAAAGTTGAATGACATCATTAGTGATCAATCCAAGTTTTGTTGCTTAGGTCCTAACGACGAGGTGACAATGATGCACCCTGTGCTAAAGGCTGAACGCAGTATCCAAACCTACATCAGAACTCAGGTGAAGAGGTTTGTGAACGATGAAACGTACAAATGTATAATGCCCAGTGGTAGCCAGCCTGGCCAGTTGTATGGCCTGTGCAAAATCCACAAAGAGGACAAGCTCCTGCATCCCATCGTGTCTATGATTAATACTGCTGAGTATGAGTTGGCCAGGTTTTTAGACTCTATCATCAAGCCAAAAATGCCCCAAGAGTTTAGTGCCAATTCTAACCATCAGTTCTTTGAAGCTCTGAAATCTGTGAGGCCGGATGGTAATGATTAGTGTGTTCAGCTTTGATGTCACTTTGTTATTCACAAACATTCCTTGCAAGCTTGCTTTAGATCTTGCCACTGACCTTGTCTTTGCTGAGTCTCCTCCTGAAATGCCTAAAGCGGTGTTTAGGAAGCTGCTGACTTTAGCTACGCAGGGCATCTTTCTCTTTCAAGACAAATATTATCGCCAAATTGACGGGTGTGCTATGGGGAGCCTGCTTGCTCCTACGCTGGCTAACATTTGCATGGCTCACTGGGAGAAACAGTAGATGTCTCTTCCCTGTGCTCTGACTTTCTATAGGAGGTATGTTGATGATACCTTTGCGATCTTCGATGGTCTAGTAAGCAAAGTCAATTTCTCCAAGCGCTGAACTCTACTCACCCAACATTCGGTTCACCGTGGAAAGGGGTGATAAGAAGTTGCCCTTTCTTGACATTGAGGTTGAGTTCAGTCTGGACACTGTTAGCACTAAGGTATACTGCAAACCCACATTTACTGGTCTCATGCTTAACTTTAATGCATTGTGCCCATGCCAATAGAAGGCTAGTCTTGTCAGGTGCATGATGCACAGAGCATTTAGTATCTGTAGTACTTGGCAATCTTTCCACCAAGAAGTCATCAAGCTCACTGACATTTTTAAATGTAACGGTTTCCCTAGGGGTTTTGTTAGTAAAGTGCTGAACAGATCTGACTAAGAAAATGACTAAGTCTAGTTTGACTGACGAAGCTAAGAGGTCAAATTCCATATTGCTGATCAAACTCCCATTCCTTGGAGTCCCATCCTGACTCTGGAAAAGAAGCATAAAAGAACCTTCTTGAATTATTTCAACTCTCGGGTCATGGTTGTGTTTCAGACTGCCAAAATTGGCTAGTTTGTTAGCAGGTTGAAGTCAAATGCCCCTAGAGCGCTGTCTGATGGTATTATCTATCAATTTTGTTGTTCTGGTGATCAGAGAATTTCCTACATAGGAAAAACCAAAAGGCACCTATATACTAGGGCTAGGGAGCATAGAATGAATAACTCTGCTATGCATGATCACTTGCTTAGTGCAATGCTTGTTGTGAGCATGAGCTGACTGAGCTTTTCACTGTTTTGGATAGATGTAGATTTGATGGCAAGCTCAGAGTGCTGGAAGCCTTGCACATTAAGCATCATAGACCTAGTTTGAATACTTAGCTTGCAGGTGGAGGAGCCAGTTTACAGCTCAAGGTTTTCTAGGCTTGGTGTGGGTTTGAGGCTCTCCCCCCCCCCAATTTTGTTTGCTCTGTGGTTGCGTTTTCTGTGTGATGGCCAAATAATTTATTATAGTTTCGGCTCTTAATGTACAATTATCAACTGATTATCAACTGATCACAATTTACAGACTGAACCCATTTGTCTATTGCCATGTAGAGTTTTTGATTTTCTCTATTTAAATATACTAAACTGTGAATCATGAGTGCAAGCCCTGTCAGATGACCGCTTGTGTCAAAACGTGTTGGCTATTATAATAATTTCTTATATGTTGGTGTTGGCCTTCATTTCTCTATTACCATATTCCCATAGTTCCCATAGCCATGGTCACAGTTTTTTACAAAAATTCTAGAAAACAAAATATTTTAAATCAAGAAGATAACCTAGTGCTTAAAAAACTACAAATTAAGTTAGAAAATAAAAGAAACACTCTATTGCCTTTGTAAGATTGTATTTTGTCTTTTTATGGAGCAACAATACTTAATCGCTACTAAAAGTACTAATGCTAAACTTTTTTTTCACATTAATAAAAATTAGAGTTTGCTAGTGTTTTATTGTACTTTATTAGGTATATTCTATAAGTTTCTAAGTTGATAATACAGTTTACTAAAGTATTATTGTTTTACTCTACCTGTTTCTAATATTTTTTCATTTTTTAAATTAATAACTATGGCTATGGGAATCTAGGGAATGTGACAGCAACTACTATATTTCTGTAGTTGTAGCCATAAAAGCAGCTAGCTATCATAGGCGTATCTGTAACTGCTCCATAGTCTGGATTTTGCTAGGTGCACACTTGAACAAAAATTGAATAATTACAAATGCACACCAAAAAATGTTGTGCATACCCATTCTCAAAATATGCCAGTGTTGCAACAACAAATGACCTTTTTTACGTTGTGACAATAAAAAACACCTTTTTTAAATTGTGTAATAGACCCTTATTACCAGATAATTTGGTTGCTTTTTATGCTTTTTTTGTGATACTATTTATAGCAGAAAATTTATACACGAAAAGATTTGCTTAAATGCTCTTTTATGAGCTTGAAAGAAACTGGACAGGTTGAAATATGCGCTTAAAAATGAACTTTTTTCATCTTTTTTCTACTTCACAATAACTCTTACGTGTGATTTTATAAAGTGCACACCAGGTATACATGCCTAATTTTGGTGTGCAAAGCCAATGCATGCCTGAATTTTCAGGCATATAACATATGATCCAGAGTATGGTAGCTGCCGTAGGCATCTATTTTACTATATTTGCTGTAGGATCCCATAGGCCATAGCCATAGCTATATCTGTGGCGGAACACTACAAATTACTATTAACATTTTACAAAAACATTGAAAAAATTAGTATAATTTTCTATTTAAAAAATATTAGTAAAACTAGGCCTAGGCCTAAAAAGGTAAAACTTATATTATATTTGAATCTTTTTTATAGAAACTACAATGTTAATATATTTTAATTGAAAAAGCTGTCAGTATAGGTCTACAAGAAAAAAAGTGCTAATTTTCTCTCTACAAAAATCTTGTCTCATTGCCAGGTTGCAGATGGTATGCATGTACGCTATAACTTTTCTGGCATACAAAATGGCCACCCTAAGTCTTTGGCATACACAATTGGTGTACACAACCCCTGGCGTGCTTTGTTGGCCTAGGCCTATACTATTGGTGTACACAAGTAACATAGCCACGCATACTTTTTTGGCATACAAATTTTGGTGAATAAATTCATGCCATTCATGAAAATTGTTATGTAAATTAACATTTTTATGTAAAGTAAAAGAAAATTTATATCGTCAGTGATAAACTTTTTGCTTCTTTTAAATTAATAATAAATAAAATTAGTGTAAATTTTTGCTAAGAGTATTAATTTCGCATCATATTTTTTGTAGGTATAATTTAAGTTTGTTTAAATTGAAAATATTTGCAATATTTTAAAAACACTTTTCATATGAAACATTGAAAGCCTTTCTTAAAAAACTCTACTTATGAAACCAAATGACTTTTTTAGGAATTTTTGGTGTACATTAGTGCAACTTTTTGTTTTTGGCGTACACTGGCATACAAAGTCCTTGACGCCCAAATTTTCTCTGGTGTACACGGGTACATGATCCGCACTGGTCTCATTGAAAGTTTTTGTCTTGCACTAAATTATACCAATTTTTTTCTCTTGCACTATACTGCAAATTCTGGGATCCCATGATTGCATAAAACTGGGATTTTGCAATCCCTACAATTGGCCCAGGCTTATTTTTTTCCAGGACTATCAGCATCCATGATCCATCATCATGGATTCATGATCATCCATGCAGGGACAGGGTCACAGGGTCAGGGACTCAGGTTGCAGCTTCTAAAATCAAATATCAAATACCAGGTCTGTATATCATACTTAGAAAATTAACACTTTAAAATTACTAAATCAAATCAATTTAAAAGCATATTTACAAAACTTTAAGATTTAAAAAGCTTACCATCCTTTCTATACCTAGCTGACACATTAAAACGTGGAACAGACGTCATAACTTATGATGCTTGATTGAAAGGTTTAGGTGATAGATGAATGGTAAAGGGCCTAAAATATGAGTGATTTTAGGTACTCAAAAACAGACACGAAAAGTTTGAAATGTGAACAATCTGTTTGCTTTGCACAAGTTAAAGTATTTTCATTTCTAAAATGAGTCATCCCGCGGAAAACAAATCAGAGTTTTTCTTGTAAAAGTCAAGTTTAAAAATTCAATTGGTATAACGAATAATAATAAACTTTGTAGTATTTACTAAGGTAAACAAATAAGTACAAAATAAAATATAAACGTTATTAGTAAAATATTTTTTTGCATATTTTGCTAACCTATTGCTGATTCAGTCTGATTCAGATTATGAGATTGGGTGTTTCCATATTGCTTGTTCTGGTTCTAGAACCTGGTTTGTGGAGTATAACATTTTTGAATTCTAAACTAGAGGCATATACTTGCTATAAAGTTGTAATTATTAAATGGGAATAGCCAAGAAGAAAGCACATGATCTTTAAACCGCCATTTTTGCAAAGCGAGGCTGTTAAGAAAGTCAAACATTCAACAAAGTTATGTATAGTTACTGCTTTTTTTCTTGGATGATCCGAAACCAGGGGCGGATTTAGGGGGGGGGGAGATCGACCGCCCCACCCCCCTCCCAAAAAACCTATGTTTGCGCTCCTAAGCTTGATTTTTCGCCCCCCCCCCGCCCCTAATATATTATACACGCATTTTTTGCGCCCAGCTTGAAAATTGGCGCTCGATCCTTATACTCGTGTTTGCGCCCCAAAGTTGACCGGACATTTCATCAACCGGCATTTCGTCAACTGGCATTTCGTCAACCCGCGGCATTTCGTCAACTGCCATTTCGTCAACCCGCGGCATTTCGTCAACCGGCATCGCCAACCAGACATTGCGGCAACTCAGCAAATTTTTTGTAGTTTTGTAGTTTTTATTTGTTTTTTGTCACCGCCTCATTGGTGAGCCCGACTCCCAGCGCGGAACGCTGGGCCTACCCATGGTCGGCCCTGTGCGGTCCATGGCAGCCAACCGCCTTGGCCGACTGCAACGGCAGCACAGCAGCACCGCAGCCCAGCAGCCCAGCAGCAGCCCTGCAGCACCGCAGCCCAGCAGCCCAGCAGCCACAGCAGTACCCCGCGGCCCGCAGCACGAATCGGCCCAGTCAGCCCGCCACCCGGTAGCTCCTGGGGTCTCGCCTTTCGGCCCCCGCGTTGGACCAACCAGCGCCACACGCTGCAGCTCATTCTAGGCTAGCACCGCTGTTGCTAGCCTAACGTCCCCAGCCTCTGTGCAGGAGCATCGACCCGGCTCACGGCGGCAACTGACTGTCGATTGCCTCGGGTGTGGTCCGGCCGCGCACCCCTGCTGCTGCCTTCGGCGCCCGCCTGGCGCCCTGCTGCTGCCTTTGGCGCCCGCCTGGCGCCCTGCTGCTGCCTTCGGCGCCCGCCTGGCGCCCTGCTGCTGCCTTCGGCGCCCGCCTGGCACCCTGCTGCTGCCTTCGGCGCCCGCCTGGCGCCCTGCTGCTGCCTTTGGCGCCCGCCTGGCGCCCTGCTGCTGCCTTCGGCGCCCGCCTGGCGCCCTGCTGCCGCCTTCGGCGCCCGCCTGGCGCCCTGCCGCCTTCGGCGCCCGCCTGGCGCCCGCTCGGCGCCCTGCTACCATCGGCGCCCGCCTCGCGTCTCTGCTGCCTTCGGCGCCCGCTCCTCGGCATTCTCGCGGCCTTGGCTACCACCCGACGTTCGGGGCCTAGCTCGGTGCTGGGGGGAGCTGTGTGGCGGCCAGACTGTACGCGACTGGCAGCACCAGTGCAGCCGCACTGGAAACGCCCCCAAACCTCTGTCTAGCTGAGGTGGGGTGGGTGCGCGCCATGCTAGCCGGCTCGCTAAGCCGGGGGGGGGGGGTCGGCGTAGCCTATCACGCCACGCCACCTTTTCGCACCTCCCTAGGCCCCTCAATCTCGCGCAGTCTGTGTACATATAAATATACACGCAATGCAGCACAAAACTCTTCGCTGCCATTCCATCTATTGAAACTAAAAGGCCTTCCGCCTCACTGTCATGATTATAGCTGCACCAGCCGGAGAATATGAGAAGTGGTTATGCGATGTCAAATTTGTTTAAACCGTGAACACTTCTTGGAAGTAAATTTTCGTAGAAACATCGCGGTCCTCAATGGTGTCGCGCCTTGGGGTACGTTGCATCGTGCAGCTGAAAATGCCTAGCGGGCGTCGGCGAGCTCCAAAATGCCCTGTTTGCTGAATTAGCGTCGATGATGGTGATGACGGATCAACTGGACTGCGACAGCTGCAGGAATGCATAGTTTCACCCTGCATGCACACTGGTGCGATACTTGAAAAAACGTCATTATTGACTATAGATGTATTAGTTAAAAACAATATACTAACATTATTTATAACAACAATATAACAAAGTGTATCTTATATTCAAATAAATAATGTAACTTCTTTTAAAATTGTTTTTTCTTTATTTTAAGGCTTTAAGAACCGTGGACTTCATTCACGTATCTGCATATATACTCCAAGACCTTTATTTAGCGTATCGCTTAACTCTATATTTTTCTTACGAGCGTAAGTACGTGTCGATGTTCCCGGCGGCCGATACATGGATATCAACATCATATGATACACACATGCACAAAATATGGGAGTTCGATTAATGATATAACATGAAATTACGTACATGTATTAATTATTTATAACTCCAGAGATTATTTATAAGTAATAAAATGTTCATTACTGTTCTTATACATGCATATACCCGTACTTTCAATATGCAAAAGTACGTAATACAGAAGAAAAGATTCAATGTACATGCGCATATAGCTTACATGCAGATAAGCACCGGCCGGTACAGATAGTATAACACTGCACCTTTCTTACTATAAAGATTTTAATGAACCACACTCGGTACTTGCAGTAAAAGAGAGATTTAATGCACGCAACCGATTCAAGTTCAGAGAATTCGTCCTCTCGTCCATACATTGTTGATAAGCACCTTTACTCAACAGCGCGCGCAGTTTCTAAAAAATTCAAGCCAAATAAAAAATGCGCAGAGAAAACTGTAGTGCGCGTAAATTTTACCTACATAAATTTTCTGTTCTGTGCCAAGCAGTCCTCTGCTTCCAAAGCTGATCGAATTCGATCCGCTAAATTCGATATACAATTTTGTCCTATATATATTGGTTTTTTTGCTCGATCCGTTATCGGCCGTACAGTTCAATCATGCTACTGTCTGCGTCAGTAGTACTGAGCCTGATAATTATCTTCATCATTGACAGAACCCTGCGTAGCAGGCGACTTCAGTCAGCCAGAAGCTCACACGGCTTCACCAGCGCAGCATTTCAACCGTTGAAGCAGGCGTACGAATCGTGCTGCAAGGACTTTGAATCTGCTAGCAGGGGCGGCAGCGCACTGGCTGTCTTCCACCATGGACAACTGGTAGCAGATATCTGGTCGGGAGTTGCCGACCCAAGCACCAGCGATGAATGGCACCGCCGGACTGAAGCCAATGCGTACTCATGTTCTAGCAGGCTTCTGGCTGGCGTCTGTCTGGCGCGGCTGAGTGCTCAGGTTGGAGCTGCGATAGTGGGAACCTGATCCCATAGATTAGGAACCTGATCCCGTAGATTAGGAACCTGATCCCATAGATTAGGAACTTGATCTCATAGATTATGAACCTGATCCCATAGATTAGGAACCTGATCCCATAGATTAGGAATTAAGCTGATCCCATAAATTAGGAACCTGATCCCATATATTAGGAACCTGATCCTATTGATTAGGAACCTGATCCCATGGAAGAGGAACCTGATCCCATAGATTAGGAACTTTATCCCATAGATTAGGAACCTGATCCTACAGATTAGGAACTTTATCCCATAGATTAGGAACCTGATCCCATAGATTAGGAACCTGATCTTATTAACTAGGAACCTGATCCCATAGATTAGGAACCTGACCCCATAGATTAGGAACCTGGTCCCATAGATATAAATATTATCCTAATTATACATATCGCATCAACAGGGCTACCTGGACTACAGCAAGCCAGTAGCTGATTACTGGCCAGAGTTATCAGCCAGTAATAATTCCGCCATCACAGTTCTCCAGCTTCTCAGCCAGTCTGAAGGCCTCGGCGAGTCCATCAGTGCTCATGCCGGATCGGCACATGGGCGACAGTCGCAAAACGACGTCAAAGCTACACTTGGGACTTGGGGACTATATGCTGATGGTCTGGTGCAGCGAGTTGACCCGAAAGGCAGGTAGGTTGGCGAACAGACGGTGCAGAGCATGGATGGTGCAGATGATGGATGGTGCAGATGATGGATGGTGCAGATGATGGATGGTGCAGATGATGGATGGTGCAGATGATGGATGGTGCAGAGGATGGATGGTGAAGAGGATAGATGGTGCAGATCATGGATGGTGCAGAGGATGGATGGTGCAGAGGATGGATGGTGCAGATGATGGATGGTGCAGAGGATGGATGGTGCAGAGGATGGATGGTGCAGAGGATGGATGGTGCAGAGGATGGATGGTGCAGATCATGGATGGTGCAGAGGATGGATGGTGCAGAGGATGGATGGTGCAGAGGATGGATGGTTCAGAGGATGGATGGTGCAGAGGATGGATGGTGCAGATGATGGATGGTGCAGACGATGGATGACACAAAGGACCCTAACCAGTCTAAATTGCCAAAAATTTGCTCAGGAAACTGGCAGACTACTTCCGCGAGGAGGTCGCTGAGCCGCATGGTCTGCACATCCGCATTGGAGCCGCGGTGCAGTCGGTGGGAGCCGCGGGCAGCTCGCATCGACGTCCGCAGCAGGTGGCCAGGCCCACCCGGAACTGGACGCTGCTGTGGCGCTGCATCGCCAGGCCCGAGTTCTGGCCAAGCCTGCGACATCTCCTAGCAACGACCCGGGCAGCATCCTTGAATTACTCGTCAACTGTCGCGGGGGCCTACGGCACTGCCGAGAGTTTCGCCCGACTGATGTCGCTTCTCTGCTCGGGCAAGATCGTCCCAGACTCAAGCTGCGTCGATCGGCTGCGACAGCCGGTGAGGGGAATGCCGGAGGGCAATCCGAATTGCGGCTGCCGAGTGGGCATTGGACCAGGCTCGCTGCCGCTTCGTATCGACGGTTGCGACAATTGGCTGCTCGGTTGCGTTGGCTTCGGAGGTCAGTTCCTCTACTGCGACCCGGACAGACGTCTCTGCGTGGCCTTCCTCACCAACTCGCTGTCGCCGATGCACTTTGGCGACGATCCTCGATGCCTGAAGCTGCTGACGGCCGCTATTAACTGCTGCGATTGATTGACGCCCGAGAATTGGGGCTTTTCTACGCGAGAGAACTATGCTGTGTAACTTGGTTGCCTCAGAGACAGGCATTGAAAAGCGTTCACTTCAGACTCAGAACAGCGGTCACATCTTCAGACTCAGAAAAGCGGTCACATCTTCAGACTCAGAAAAGCGGTCAATTCTTCAGATTTAGAAAAGCGGTCATTTCTTCAGACTCAGAACAGCGGTCACATCTTCAGACTCAGAAAAGCGGTCACATCTTCAGAATCAGAAAAGCAGTCGATTCCTCAGAATCAGAAAAGCAGTCAATTCTTCAGACTCAGAAAAGCAGTCAATTCCTCAGAATCAGAAAAGCAGTCAATTCTTCAGACTCAGAAAAGCGGTCACATCTTCAGAATCAGAAAAGCAGTCAATTCCTCAGAATCAGAAAAGCAGTCAATTCTTCAGACTCAGAAAAGCAGTCAATTCCTCAGAATCAGAAAAGCAGTCACTTCTTCAGACCCAGAAAAGCGGTCACTTCTTCAGATTAAAAAAAGTGGTCACTTCTTTAAAATCAGAAAAGCGGTCACTTCTTCAGACTCAGAAAAGCGGTCACTTCTTCAGATTAAAAAAACGGTCACTTCTTTAAAATCAGAAAACGGTCACTTCTTCAGACTCAGAAAAGCGGTCACTTCTTCAGAATCAGAAAGCAGTCAATTCTTCAGAATCAGAAAAGCGGTCACTTCTTCAGAATCAGAAAACGGTCACTTCTTCAGACCCAGAAAAGCGGTCACTTCTTCAGAATCAGAAAGCAGTCAATTCTTCAGAATCAGAAAAGCAGTCAATTCTTCAGATTTAGAAAAGCGGTCATTTCTTCAGACTCAGAAAAGCGGTCACTTCTTCAGATTAAAAAAACGGTCAATTCTTTAAAATCAGAAAAGCGGTCACTTCTTCAGACTCAGAAAAGCGGTCACTTCTTCAGATTAAAAAAACGGTCACTTCTTTAAAATCAGAAAAGCGGTCACTTCTTCAGACTCAGAAAAGCGGTCACTTCTTCAGATTAAAAAAACGGTCACTTCTTTAAAATCAGAAAAGCGGTCACTTCTTCAGACTCAGAAAAGCGGTCACTTCTTCAGAATCAGAAAAGCGGTCACTTCTTCAGATTCAAAAAAGCGGTCACTTCTTCAGAATCAGAAAAGCGGTCACTTCTTCAGACTCAGAAAAGCGGTCACTTCTTCAGAATCAGAAAGCAGTCAATTCTTCAGAATCAGAAAAGCAGTCAATTCTTCAGATTTAGAAAAGCGGTCATTTCTTCAGACTCAGAAAAGCGGTCACTTCTTCAGATTAAAAAAACGGTCACTTCTTTAAAATCAGAAAAGCGGTCACTTCTTCAGACTCAGAACAGCGGTCACATCTTCAGACTCAGAAAAGCGGTCACATCTTCAGAATCAGAAAAGCAGTCGATTCCTCAGAATCAGAAAAGCAGTCAATTCTTCAGACTCAGAAAAGCAGTCAATTCCTCAGAATCAGAAAAGCGGTCAATTCTTCAGACTCAGAAAAGCGGTCACATCTTCAGAATCAGAAAAGCAGTCAATTCCTCAGAATCAGAAAAGCAGTCAATTCTTCAGACTCAGAAAAGCAGTCAATTCCTCAGAATCAGAAAAGCAGTCACTTCTTCAGACCCAGAAAAGCGGTCACTTCTTCAGATTAAAAAAAGTGGTCACTTCTTTAAAATCAGAAAAGCGGTCACTTCTTCAGACTCAGAAAAGCGGTCACTTCTTCAGATTAAAAAAACGGTCACTTCTTTAAAATCAGAAAACGGTCACTTCTTCAGACTCAGAAAAGCGGTCACTTCTTCAGAATCAGAAAGCAGTCAATTCTTCAGAATCAGAAAAGCGGTCACTTCTTCAGAATCAGAAAACGGTCACTTCTTCAGACTCAGAAAAGCGGTCACTTCTTCAGAATCAGAAAGCAGTCAATTCTTCAGAATCAGAAAAGCAGTCAATTCTTCAGATTTAGAAAAGCGGTCATTTCTTCAGACTCAGAAAAGCGGTCACTTCTTCAGATTAAAAAAACGGTCAATTCTTTAAAATCAGAAAAGCGGTCACTTCTTCAGACTCAGAAAAGCGGTCACTTCTTCAGATTAAAAAAACGGTCACTTCTTTAAAATCAGAAAAGCGGTCACTTCTTCAGACTCAGAAAAGCGGTCACTTCTTCAGATTAAAAAAACGGTCACTTCTTTAAAATCAGAAAAGCGGTCACTTCTTCAGACTCAGAAAAGCGGTCACTTCTTCAGAATCAGAAAAGCGGTCACTTCTTCAGATTCAAAAAAGCGGTCACTTCTTCAGAATCAGAAAAGCGGTCACTTCTTCAGACTCAGAAAAGCGGTCACTTCTTCAGAATCAGAAAGCAGTCAATTCTTCAGAATCAGAAAAGCAGTCAATTCTTCAGATTTAGAAAAGCGGTCATTTCTTCAGACTCAGAAAAGCGGTCACTTCTTCAGATTAAAAAAACGGTCACTTCTTTAAAATCAGAAAAGCGGTCACTTCTTCAGACTCAGAACAGCGGTGACTTCTTCAGATTCAAAAAAGCGGTCACTTCTTCAGAATCAGAACAGCGGTGACTTCTTCAGAATCAGAAAAGCGGTCACTTCTTCAGATTCAGAACAGCGGTGACTTCTTCAGAATCAGAAAAGCGGTCACTTCTTCAGAATCAGAAAAGCGGTCAAAATTCTTCAGAATTAGAAAAGCGGTCACTTCTTCAGAATCAGAAACGCGGTCGCTTCTTCAGATTCAGAAAAAAGCCTAACTAGAAACCCCTGAAAAGGACCGATTACTATTTTTTGTTAAAGTTTCCGGAAGCTGTAAGATATTTTGTAATACCTGAACATTTAAAATACCTTTTCAATAATTGATAAACAACCAAAAAACCATCTATATTTAATTATTACAATCGCCCTAACATCGTCAAACAATATAGAAGATATTATGCAAGTTTGTATTAGTATTACCACTCTCGTAAATACATAATTTAAAAACTCTTGGATATACTGCGTACGCATTCTCTCACGTTAAAAATCAATTTCTTAGAAAACAAAATTTAATTTCTTTCCAACGCGACAAATTAACAACAAAATTTTTAAATAAAAAAATTTAGCTAAGCCAGACAAGAAGTCCCTCTCATACTATGAGAAAATTTAAAAGTACCGAGAAACTATACTTTGCGAAAAATCTATAAATTTTGCTTAGAAGCCTTGATTTGTTATATGATTTAATAAATTGCGGCAAGAGGTCACGGTAACAAAGCACAATTTGTTAAATAGTAACAGCTGTTTGCCTAAGGGTGGATTTTTCAGTTGTGAAAAGAGCTCAAAAAATTAATAAAAGCAAATAACTTTGTTAAAGTTTCTTAAAATTTTATAAAAACAAAAAGCAAAAAAGTCACATGAACGACACGTTATATTGAATAAAAGCTGCTTTGGAAAATAGAAGATAGAGAGAGATTATTTGGAATCAAATACACGTAGCTACTCTTCTAAATAAATTCACCTTAAAAAAACAAATCTATTTGTTATAATGCATCGTTTATTTAAAATTTGGTTAAGTACATGAGATTCCGAAATTTCGAAACGTCTAGATAACTATAAATAAAACGGGGCTTATTTTGAAAAAAATGTTGCGTGAATACATGTAGATTTTTTACTGAAAGAAAAAGCATTTCTCTCACATCTTTACTGTACATGTACCATGGGGAATGAAAAAATACTCATAGTTTTACGTGTGCGAGTATTGCATCAAAATAAAATTGCTTCGGCAATATATCAGTGATTAGCAGTCGCGGTACAAGCCATGAGTGTACATGCGTGTGAACATGCACACAGCTGTCACACACACTTGTCACACCGTTGCAGGATTAATTAAGGATCACATCTAGGCTACACCTGTCACAACCAGGTGTCACACTGCAGGTGCAGGATTAAAGATCACATCTAGGCTACACCTGTCACAACCAGGTGTCACACTGCAGGTGCAGGATTAAGGATCACATCTAGGCTACACCTGTCACAACCAGGTGTCACACTGGTGTAGGATTAAGGATCACATCTAGGCTACACCTGTCTCAACCAGGTGTCACACTGCAGGTGCAGGATTAAGGATCACATCTAGGCTACACCTGTCACAACCAAGTGTCACACTGCAGGTGCAGGATTAAGGATCACATCTAGGCTACACCTGTCACAACCAGGTGTCACACTGGTGTAGGATTAAGGATCACATCTAGGCTACACCTGTCACAACCAGGTGTCACACTGCAGGTGCAGGATTAAGGATCACATCTAGGCTACACCTGTCACAACCAGGTGTCACACTGGTGTAGGATTAAGGATCACATCTAGGCTACACCTGTCACAACCAGGTGTCACACTGCAGGTGCAGGATTAAGGATTGAGGATTAAGGCTACACCTGTCGCACCCGGGTAAACCGGTGCAGGAACAGCTCTACCTGTCGCAGAGTCAGTGAGTTGTGCAGCGTCTCCAGCGGATAGATGCCAGGTACGCAGGGCGCAGTGGCCAACTGCTGATGCTGATCGGACGCCGATGAGGAACAAAATGTTTTGTTGGAAGATTCTTTTGCAGAGCCGGTCTCCTTGGCTGCCTGAGTCTCAGCTTTGAGCGCCGTTTCCATGACGGTAGAATCTGAGTCTGCAGCTTCAGAGCGAGGAAGCTTCGCTGCAGACGCCTGATTGTCAGCGTTGAGAAGCTCAGGATCCGATGCTCGAATCAGGCTGGTGGAGATCAGGTGCTGCTTGGGATCGGCTGCAGGGGGCACGGGGGGCGGATGGGGACTCTCGGAGCCTGAGGTCAGCTTAGAAGTACAGCTGTACTTAGTGGGTCAATTAATCAACCTTAACACGAGCTACGAGTATGAGTACTTGGATAGAAAAATCTTTAATCAGGGACTTATTATCTGAATAATAGGATTTCTAACTATAGATGTTAATATATTGATGATTTATAGATCTCTGTATAATTAGGGCTTATTACCTTACTATTATAACCCGTAAATAGGGAATCAATAAATAAATAAATAAATCAATCAATCAATCAATCAATCAATCAATCCATGGATTAGTTCAACCAATCAAAACAAGCCATTAAGAAACCGATAATCGATTATAGCATGTAAATAATGAACAAAGCCAAAGCTACACAGGTATATCTAAAAATAAAATTGATATTTTCTAGCAACTCACCAGCCGGCATCACTAAACTCCTAGAGCTGATATGCCGCAGCATCCGTCTGACATCATCGGACGCGTGGAATGTCCTGACTCTGTCTAGCACGTCTGCCGCTGCACCGACCACTGAATTCGGAGAGCTATCACTCGACTCGCTTTTGGCTCTTTGCTGCAACTGCTGCTTCTGCTGTTGCAGATTCTGCTTCTGTTGATGCTTAGAGTCTGATAATGTTGAAGCGGAAAATTCCACTCTGCCAAGATGCGACCAGGAGTTCTGGCGGTGTCTGACTGGCGCCTGAGCGCCATCTGAGCTGGCGCTCGAGTCCTGCAATGCTGAACAGAAGAATTGAAAAAAACCGTGTATAAATAAAGCTTATTTTGGTGAAAAAAACATGATGATTCGTCCCACCTTGTGTTGCAGCAGCGTCATCTATCGCTTCGGAAGCCGTCGCAACACCTGTGTCGGAATTTGCCAGTGTGAGCTGGAAACGACCCAGGCGAATTCGGGGAAAATTTAATGAAGGATGAGATTCCTGGCAGACAGGTAACGACTGATTTTCGGCGCTTTCGCTGTTTTGCACTTGTTGCTGTATCGGAGACTCAAGATCCGCTTGGTCTTCCTCCCACTGCAGCATCGCTTGGTCTTCCTGAGACTGCAGTACCGCTTGGTCTTCCTGCGACTGCAGTACCGCTTGGTCTTCCTGCGACTGCAGCACCGCTTGGTCTTCCTGAGACTGCAGCATCGCTTGGTCTTTCTGAGACTGCAGTACCGCTTGCTTCAGTCCCGAATCGACCAGTGCTCCGCAGACGCTTTTACAATGCCGCCTGGGTCTGTAGCCCACAACTGGAGCAGTGGCAGCTGAACAATCCTCAGGAGTCGCTGCCACACAGCCCGGGGAGAAGTGCAGCTCAACGTGATAGCGACAGTGAGAATCGGCTGGATACTGCGAGTCCTCATAGATCATGAAGACAATCTGGGTCAGGTAGTTCAGCTCTGTGACAGCGTTGCAATAGTCTATGGCCCGAGACCATTGCTCGTCGGTGACTGGATTAGCTAGGTCACCGTGACGCAGAACGTTAATAACCGAGTGCAGGTGCGATTCCGAGGTAAAGTACAGACGAGTTCTAACGAAGCGGTGCTGCGACTGGGTGGCGTTCAAACTGCGGCTGGGAAAATTTTTTTTTGATTCTTAGATACAGCCAACAAGTCTAATCGAATCTCTGATGCACCTGTCTCCAAAATTAAGATCAAGGACTACTCAAGTGGAAGGATGAGGAACTATGTTTATTGGGAAATTTTAGATAGCAACAGATAAACATTGGATCTGCCTCCTATCAAAAGCAATAACATATTTTGTGCTGAAAACAGAAAAAACTTCCTATCTCCATAATGTACTTTTCGGAGAAACCGGCCTGAAAGTGACTGAAAATGGTTGGCTTGTATCTAATGTTATTGACCCAGTGCATTATCTCAATCTTTCTAATATGTATTCGAAGATGTACCTTTTAGACAAAGTGAAATAGCTCAATATGAAGCTTACATGCCCGTATTGACTTGACTGTCATCGTTTGTTGCCAATCTGAAATGTAGGAGAATAAGGAAAACTCAAAAAAAACTTTTGGATACACGATTCGGGATTCGAAATTTGGGATTCAGGACTGCAGATTCGAGATTTGGGACTCAATAGATGGAATTAAGAACTCAATAGTCGGGATTCTAGACTCAATGGTTGGGATTTAGGACTTAAGATTTGGGATTCAGGACTCAATGGTTGGGATTCAGGACTCAATGGTTGGGATTCAAGACTCAATGGTTGGGATTCAGGACTCAATGGTTGGGATTCAGGACTCGAGAATTGGGATTCAGGACTCGTGAATTGGGATTCAGGACTCAATATTTGGGATTCAGGACTCAATGGTTGGGATTCAAGACTCAATGGTTGGGATTCAGGACTCAATGGTTGGGATTCAGGACTCGAGAATTGGGATTCAGGACTCGTGAATTGGGATTCAGGACTCAAGATTTGGGATTCAGGACTCAATGGTTGGGATTCAGGACTCAATGGTTGGGATTCAGGACTCAATGGTTGGGACTCAGGACTCGAGAATTGGGATTCAGTATTCGGTATTCGACATTCGGGATTTTTTACATCGCCACTCACAGGCTGTTCTCCAGCTTCCCTGAGGCCTCAGACTCAGCGACATCAATAGCACTAGTGTACTCCATGTCGGCCAAAATTTTCTTCAATAACGGATTGCAAATTTGCTGAGCAATAAACAGTTTCTCTCGGCTGGTAATGCCATATTCGCTTGGCACCACAATATCCGCCATGTTCTTGGCCAGGAAGCAGAGCTGACGGGCCACTTGGCCACACGAATTGAACAATGCCGTGTTGTGCAGCAGGTCGTATTTGATGTTGTCGTAGATGTCTGGCACCTGGATGGGCGATGTTTATTAGCGGCTAGATTGGGGATTTCTGTTGGTAATGCAGGTAGGTCCTAACTAACTGCCATCTAAAGTGCAGGGCGTCGTCAGAAAAAGGAAAAGTATGGTTTCAAACCAAGATTAGAGGATTAGTGACGTCGAGATTTAAAGATTAGTGGCGCTAAGATTAAATGACTTGTAACGGTAATACATGTATTAGAGGATTAGTGGCATCAAGATTAGAGGATTAGTATCGTCAAGATTAGAGGATTAGTATCGTCAAGATTTGAGGATTAGTATCGTCAAGATTAGAGGATTAGTATCGTCAAGATTAGAGGATTAGTATCGTCAAGATTTGAGGATTAGTATCGTCAAGATTTGAGGATTAGTATCGTCAAGATTAGAGGATTAGTATCGTCAAGATTAGAGGATTAGTATCGTCAAGATTTGAGGATTAGTATCGTCAAGATTAGAGGATTAGTATCGTCAAGATTTGAGGATTAGTATCGTCATGATTAGATGATTAGTGGCATCAAGATTTGAGGATTAGTGTCGTCAAGATTTGAGGATTAGTATCGTCATGATTAGAGGATTAGTATCGTCAAGATTAGAGGATTAGTATCGTCATGATTAGAGGATTAGTATCGTCAAGATTTGAGGATTAGTATCGTCAAGATTAGAGGATTAGTATCGTCATAATTAGAGGATTAGTATCGTCATAATTAGAGGATTAGTGGCATCAAGATTTGAGGATTAGTGTCGTCAAGATTAGAGGATTAGTATCGTCATGATTAGAGGATTAGTATCGTCAAGATTTGAGGATTAGTATCGTCAAGATTAGAGGATTAGTATCGTCAAGATTTGAGGATTAGTATCGTCATGATTAGAGGATTAGTGGCATCAAGATTTGAGGATTAGTGTCGTCAAGATTTGAGGATTAGTATCGTCATGATTAGAGGATTAGTATCGTCATGATTAGAGGATTAGTATCGTCATGATTAGAGGATTAGTATCGTCAAGATTAGAGGATTGGTATCGTCATGATTAGAGGATTAGTATCGTCAAGATTAGAGGATTAGTATCGTCAAGATTAGAGGATTAGTATCGTCAAGATTAGAGGATTAGTATCGTCAAGATTAGAGGATTAGTATCGTCATGATTAGAGGATTAGTATCGTCATGATTAGAGGATTAGTATCTTCATGATTAGAGGATTAGTATCGTCAAGATTTGAGGATTAGTATCGTCAAGATTAGAGGATTAGTGTCGTCAAGATTTGAGGATTAGTATCGTCAAGATTAGAGGATTAGTGTCGTCAAGATTTGAGGATTAGTATCGTCAAGATTAGAGGATTAGTGTCGTCAAGATTAGAGGATTAGTGTCGTCAAGATTAGAGGATTAGTTTCGTCAAGATTAGAGGATTAGTATCGTCAAGATTAGAGGATTAGTATCGTCGAGATTAGAGGATTAGCAGCGCCAGTACTCAGAATCAAGTGGCGCCAAGAGCATGAGAACCAAGGGTGCAAACAGGACAACAGAGACAGCGCCAACCTTAGCCAATTGAAACTGATCATTATCGAGTTGAAAATCTTTCAAGAGCTTCTGCCACCGACCCAGCGCCAGCTCAACAGTCTCGCCGTGATACAGCTGCGTCGCTGGCTGAAGCTCCATCTGTTCTAACTGAGCAATCAGAGCCTCGATGCCGTCCCGCATGCCCCTGCAGGCAGCCTTGGGATTGCCCAGATTGCACATTGCTCTGATCAGAGCTGCAGAACCATCCGGAGCGATCTGCTGGACATCCGCTTCAGTGAAGTCTCGATCCAGGCTCATGCTCTCCTGAATCCGACATTTCACCGCCGACATGCACTTCCGGGCAGTGTTGTCCGAGTCCAACAGGCCGCTGGTATTGCCAGACTGTACCATCTGGACTAGGATTGGAGTTAAAGGGCCTTCGAGGTCTAGGAAACCCTTGGCAAATGCGGCCGCCGTGGTTTGGACGCGGCCCTCGTCGCTAGCATAGATTTTCAAGTCGTGTCGGTAGGTCGAATGCAGGCGGAGAGGGCCCAGTCCGTCGCTGCGGGGGCAGCTCTCGCCGCCAGGGTAAATGCCTCTGCGGGAGCGATGGTTGGGATCTCTGAGATGTCATAAACAGAGGTTGCAGAGCTGAGATCTCAAGATTTGGGATTTCTTTGTGTCTGAGGGAATTGAGATATCAAGATTTGGGATTTCTCAGTGTTTTAGAGTTGAGATATCAAGATTTGGGATTTCTCAGTGTTTTAGAGTTGAGATATCAAGATTTGGGATTTCTCAGTGTTTTAGAGTTGAGATATCAAGATTTGGGATTTTTCAGTGTTTTAGAGTTGAGAACTCAAGATTTGGGATTTCTCAGTGTTTTAGAGTTGAGATATCAAGATTTGGGATTTCTCAGTGTTTTAGAGTTGAGATATCAAGATTTGGGATTTCTCAGCGTTTTAGAGTTGAGAACTCAAGATTTGGGATTTCTCAGTGTTTGAGAATTGAGAACTCAAGATTTGGGATTTCTCAGTGTTTGAGAATAGAGAACTCAAGATTTGGGATTTCTCAGTGTTTGAGAATTGAGAACTCAAGATTTGGGATTTCTCAGTGTTTGAGAATTGAGAACTCAAGATTTGGGATTTTTAACGTTGAGTTCTTTAAATTTGAACTGGGAATCTAATTGTGAATTCCATATAGAAATATTCATCACACTTGAAGATATACTTCAAGATATATCACGTTGCTGTAGCAATCGGATTCTCAGGAAATAGAATCCCAAGTGGACTGACTCAGATCGAGCCAGGATCTGATGGCTATAAGTCACTTCTTTCTCATCCCCCTATAATTCAAGGGGGAGAAAGAGATTAGAAGCGTTCTTGATTAAGGCCAAGGGCTTTTTGGGCTTTAGGATAAGACTGAATTCCCTAAGCCCTACCTACCTACTGTTACTTCAATATGTCTGTATTTATATAGCATCTTATAATCTACAGCGGGATTTTGTACTTTTGTAAGGGAAACTAAAATACTTGACGCTTTCTTAGTGAAAGAGTCGCAGCCGTGTTCTGCAAGCAGAACGACATTGCTTTGATCAGCTAAGCCACGTATTGACAAAAGAAGAGTTGTAAAAATATAGTTTTTTGGATGGAAAACGATAACAAGTAAATAAGGGAGAAGATATTAGATGAATAGATTCGACGAGAACGGATTAGAAGAGATAAAGATTACATAAGATAGGAATTTGTGAGATTAGAATGGGGTGAGATTGGAATGGGGTGAGATTAGAATGGGTGAGACTAGATTAGGTGAGATTAGATTGATTGAGATCAGATCGGGTGAGATTATAATTTGTGAGATTAGACTGGGTGAGATTAGAATGGGTGAGATTAGAATGTTTGAGATTAGATGGGGTAAGATTAGATTGAGTGAGATTAAATTGGGTGGGATTAGAATGCGTGAGATTATAATGTGTGAGATTAGAATGGGTGAGATTAGAATGTTTGATATTAGAATGTTTGAGATTAGATTGATTGAGATCAGATCGGGTGAGATTAGAATTTGTGAGATTAGGCTGGGTGAGATTAGATTGGTGAGACTAGATTAGGTGAGATTAGATTAGGTGAGATTAGAGTTAAGCCACTCACCTGAACGCTCTCCCCAGCTTCTCGGCCTGCGCGCGGCCCTCCTCTGTCAGGGCGCCGCCCCACTTGAGCACAAGCAGCAGGTCGCCGTCTTCGGCGCCAACCTCGGCGCCCGGCGCCAAAGCGGCGCCTTGACCGCCTCGCGGAGCGAATTTTAGTTGCGCTTTGCGATTGATGCCCCGAAATCTGCCGTGCATTTCCAGCACCTGGCGAACCTGACAGGTGGGAATGGTGGGATTTAGGCTTCTGGGGTGATTACTCGGTTCACCCGGTTAACAGGTGTCTGATTAGCTACTGGGTTTTCCCCCGGTTACAGGTGTCTGATTAGCTACTGGGTTTTCCCCGGTTACAGGTGACTGCTTAGCTACTTTCATTTCCCCGGTTACAGGTGACTGTTTAGCTAATGGGTTTTCCCCGGTTGCAGGTGACTGCTTAGCTACTGGGAATTCCCCGGTTACAGGTGTCTGATTAGCTACCTGGGTTTTCCCCCGGTTACAGGTGTCTGATTAGCTACCTGGGTTTTCCCCGGTTACAGGTGTCTGATTAGCTACCTGGGTTTTCCCCGGTTACAGGTGTCTGATTAGCTACTTGGGTTTTTACCGGTTACAGGTGTCTGATTAGCTACTGGGTTCTCCCCGGTTACAGGTGTCTGATTAGCTAATGGGTTCTCCCCCGGTTACAGGTGTCTGATTAGCTAATGGGTTTTCCCCGGTTACAGGTGTCTGATTAGCTAATGGGTTTTCCCCGGTTACAGGTGTCTGATTAGCTAATGGGTTCTCCCCCGGTTACAGGTGTCTGCTTGGCTGATCTGCACGCATACGCTCACACAGGGTGTACAATGGCTCTTTGACTTTCTTTTCTTTAGGTGCGCACCTTCGAGACTGGCCCTCACCCTTCGGTTGCTCACCTGCTCAATACTAGATCTGTCCTCCTTCGGCGACTCCTTGAACCCGTCGCCATCGTGGCCAGCCTGCATCAGGATGCTCCTGGCAGCATTGAGCAGTTCCTGCAGAGCCGCTGGCTTCTTCAGCTTGGCCTCAAATCGGCGACCTCCGTCGCCTCTGTGCCGGTTGAACAGTCGATAAAACTCTTTGCCATAGACAGGCATTTTCAGCTTCTGCTTGGAAGTCCGGTCGCTGTGCCTAATGACGGCAATTAGACAGCGCAGCTCCATCACGGTGCCGAAGGTGGTTCGAACCAGCGGAGGCCGGTCCATGCTGGGACAGCTGACTGACAGGGACAGAGACGGCGCAATGGCCTGGGTGAGCAGGGTGGCCAAGATGAAGGCGCAGTCGTCGTAGTACTTCTCCGAGCTCTTCACGAAGCTGAAGCCGTTAACGTCGCAGACGTACGAGACTCCATTGGCGCGGAGCAGGTCGAAGCCGCACACAGTCTGGTTGAAGGCTTCCACAACTTTTTTGGCGATGATTTTTTCTCGAGCGGTGAGAATCACCGGGCAGCGCATCTCCTTGCCCTCCGGGTCGCGCTCCACCTTGCCGTCCAGGGCGGGCGACTTCCGAGCTTCGGCATGAGCATAGTCACCTCCGATTGCGTATACCTGCAGATTTTTAGGAGGGATGGGGCAGCGTTTAGGAGAGGGTGTTTTACTTTTAAACCTACGTGTTTTATACGTCAGCTGCCTTGGCTCTGTTACTTAGTTTTGAATGCGGTAATTATCTCAGCTTTCTCACCTGGAGTTGGGGTTCGGGGAGCCGTAATTATCTTGACTCTCTCACCTGGCGTTGGGGTTCGGGGAGCTGGTAATTATCTTGACTCTCTCACCTGGAGTTGGGGTTCGGGGAGCTGGTAATTTTCTTGACTCTCTCACCTGGAGTTGGGGTTCGGGGAGCTGGTAATTATCTTGACTCTCTCACCTGGAGTTGGGGTTTGTGGTGCCGTAATTATCTTGACTCTCTTACCTGGATTTAGGTTTGGGGAGCTGATAATTATCTTGACTTTCTCACCTGGAGTTGGGGTTTGGGGAACGGTAATTATCTTGACTCTCTCACCTGGAGTTGGGGTTTGTGGTGCCGTAATTATCTTGACTTTCTCACCTGGGTTTGGGGTTTAGGGAACGGTATCTTGACTCTCTCACCTGGCGCTGGGGTTTGGGGAGCTGGTAATTATCTTGACTATCTCACCTGGAGTTTGGGTGTTGTAATTATCTTGACTCTCTCACCTGGAGTTGGGATTTGGGGAACGGTAATTATCTTGACTCTCTCACCTGGAGTTGGGATTTGGGGAACGGTAATTATCTTGACTCTCTCACCTGGGTTTGGGGTTTGGGGACAATTAACCTTCGAATTTTCTACATGGGAACCGTTTTCTAGTTCAAAAATCGTTGAGTGGCAATTGTTTATCTTGGCTCGCAATTACCTAGCGGATTTAGGTTTTAACTGCAAGTGGTGCTTTTATTTACCTGAGGTGGGGCTTATCCAGAAGAGCTTAAACACCCCTCCTAAGCACTACTGTCAGGTGGGTCAATAAAATCAGGCGAACACTCCTAAACAAAATTATATGCATATAATTCATAGTTCTATACACACTGCAGTAGTAACTGATGTTATTCAAAGTCGATACATGCCTATATAGTTGCAAAGAACCGGAAACCACTCCATGTATGCTATATGCTTTGCGTCAATAGCCGAGACTTTTCCAGACGCGAAATGCTAGCATTAGCGTAACTCCAAATTGCTGCCTTAATAAGCTGGTACAGATCGACAGAGAGACAGATACTTAAGATAGACCAACGGATTTGGCACGTACACAGACACAGAGACACAATTACAGGCACAAATACAGACACAGACAGGCAGACAAAAGGACACACAGATTCACAGACACAGCCAGACACTCAGGCACACAGAATCACACATAGACAGTCACACAGGAAGACACAGACAGTCACACAGGCAAACACACAGACAACACAGCCAGACACACAGACACACAGGAAGACACACAGACACACAGCCAGACACACAGACATACAGGCAGACCCACAGACAGGCACACAGAATCACACATACAGTCACACAGGCAGACACACAGACACACAGGAAGACACACAGACACACAGCCAGACACACAGACACACAGTCAGACACACAGACACACAGGAAGACACACAGACACACAGGAAGACACACAGACACACAGGAAGACACACAGACACACAGCCAGACACAGACAGTCACACAGGCAAACACACAGACACACAGGCAGACACACAGACACACAGGAAGACACACAGACACACAGGAAGACACACAGACACACAGTCGGACACACGGACACACAGGAAGACACACAGACACACAGACACAGCCGGACACACAGACAGGCACACAGACGCACAGGAAGACACACAGACACACAGGAAGACACACAGACACAGCCGGACACACAGCCAGACACGCAGACACACAGGAAGACACACAGCCGGACACACAGACAGGCACACAGACGCATTACCTTGATGTCAGCGCCATCCGTAGCCATGAACTCCTCATACACGAAGCTGCCCAGCCGCCGCACGCGGCTCTCCTGCTGATGGTAGACGCTGCTGCAGTTGCCCACCTTGCGGAACAGCCGGACGGAGCCGCCGCCAGCCGTGCTGGGAAAATAAATTCGAATATTGTGATCGTCCGCGTCCAGCGGCTTCTCAACAAACGGCTTGTTGAAGGTGACGCCGTTTAGTACGATGTGATCTTCGGCTTCCAATAGAGCGTCATCGTCGCCGGCGTCGCCTCGATGACAGACGGCGTAGCGAACGACTGGGATTTCCCGTTCGCGAAGTCGTTCGTACACCTGTTGAAGGGAATTTTTGAGGTACTTTTACATGATAGGATTGCTAATCTGCGGTCTCGGGGTTTCTGTCGCTGTGAGTGGAGTTTGGGGTATCAACCAATCAATAAATCAATCAATTAACCATCTAACGAACCAATCAATAATTCAACTAATCGATAACTGAAACCAATCAGTAATTTATTCAACCAATCGATAATTCAAACAATCGATAATTCAACCAATCGATAATTCAACCAATCGATAATTCAACCGATCGATAATTCTAACCAATTGATAATCCAAATCAACTAATCAATCAATCAGTAAATCAAACAACCAATCAATCAATCAATCAATCAATCAGTCTGTCAGTCAGTTAAACAATCAATCAATCAATCAATCAATCAGTCAGTCAGTCAGTCAGTCAATCAACCAATCAAAAGTCAATCAATCAGTCAGTCAGTCAGTCATCAGTCAATCAATCAATCAATCAAACAATCAATCGATTAGACCCTCAATTGACAACAATCATACCTTCTGCCTATTCATGAGCAGTCGCTGCGATATCAAATCGTTGACCAGAAATGGTTTTCTCAGTTCCGCATACTGAGCCACCTTCTCCAGCGGGAAGCCGTGAGAATAGAACGATATCAGGGCATCCACAACTGGCCAAGCCTCAACCGGTTGCTCAAGAATATCGCGCTCTTCGAATACCAGTATTCGAATATGTCCAAATTTCCTGCTCAATCGAGTGAGAATGGCAGTCATGGGTTTCGACTTGGCCTTCTTGGCCATGGCGCATAGGCCCAGGCGAATTGGCGACCGAGGACTGCCGGCCTCCGCTGACGCCATGTACGTCGACTGAGATGCTTGTACGATCAGTACGGCGTTGCGGGCAGTGCTTTCTAGGAAATGCGGAGGAGAATCAGGATAATAAACTATGAATCTGTAGTATTCAATAATTGTTAGATTTATCCTGCTAGTATTGTTGCGCTAAACTCAATTCATGACTGAGTTCATGGGTGAGTTTATGAGTGAGTTTATGAGTTCATGAGTGAGTTCATGAGTTAAGTTTATGAGTGAGTTTATGGGTGAGTTCATGAGTGAGTTTATGAGTGATTTTATGAGTGATTTTATGAGTGAGTTTATGAGTGAGCTCATGAGTGAGTTTATGAGTGAGTTTATGAGTGAGTTCATGAGTGAGTTTTTAAGTGAGTTCATGAGTGAGTTTATGAGTGAGTTCATGAGTGAGTTTATGAGTGAGTTCATGAGTGAGCTCATGAGTGAGTTCATGAGTGAGTTCATGAGTGAGTTTTTTAGTGAGTTCGTGAGTGAGTTTATGAGTGAGTTCATGAGTGAGTTCATGAGTGAGTTTTTGAGTGAGTTTCACATTGTCATAACAACGCGTAAATACCTATTAAACCAAGTAAATAAATAAACAAGAAAAAACACTCGGGTTTGCGATGAAGAAAAAAGCAATTTAAAATATATTAACCAAAATTTCAGCCACTAAATACATTTTGTTATAACGCTATGCTAGCTAAGATTGAAATTGCGTTGATTATATATTTTAAAGTGCAGTGCAGAGCAGCAAAAGCTAATAAAGCATAAATACGGTTGCCATAAAAGCAGAAAAAAATATTGTTAAAAATTGAAAAATCCAGAAGAAAGCAAACTGATAAAAGAAAACAACATTTTATTATGTCAGAACAAAATTATAAAAATTGTTTTAAAACAAAACCTTGCATCTATATGCCATTCGGAATAAGGGTGGAAATTCTGAAGTGAAAATAGTAAAAATAATAATCCGTTCTCGATTTGTTTTGCTAAAGCGAAAGAAAAAAGCCTCAAATTTGAATAAAATATTGGTTCAAGCAAAAATGATTTTACATCAATACATATTATCAATACTTGTTACTAAAATAATCTCTTTAAACATTTTAATATTAATAATTACCTGCGCCATTAAAAAGGCTTTACTCACGTAAAAACGACAAAGTGACTATATCGTTTAGAGTAAGACTTAATCAGAAATGATCAGTGACCAGGTAGAATCTCCAGAAATGATCAGTGACCAGGTAGAATCTCCAGAAATGATCAGTGACCAGGTAGAATCTCAAGAAATGATCAGTGACCAGGTAGAATCTCCAGAAATGATCAGTGACCAGGTAGAATCTCAAGAAATGATCAGTGACCAGGTAGAATCTCCAGAAATGATCAGTGACCTCCAGACATAATCAGTGACCAGGTAGAATCTTCAGAAATGATCAGTGAACAGGTAAAATCTCCAGAAATGATCAGTGAACAGGTAAAATCTCAAGAAATGATCAGTGACCAGGTAGAATCTCCAGAAATGATCAGTGACCAGGTAGAATCTCCAGAAATGATCAGTGACCAGGTAGAATCTCCAGAAATGATCAGTGACCTCCAGACATAATCAGTGACCAGGTAGAATCTCCAGAAATGATCAGTGACCTCCAGACATAATCAGTGACCAGGTAGAATCTCCAGAAATGATCAGTGACCAGGTAGAATCTTCAGAAATGATCAGTGACCAGGTAGAATCTTCAGAAATGATCAGTGACCAGGTAAAATCTCCAGAAATGATCAGTGAACAGGTAAAATCTCAAGAAATGATCAGTGACCAGGTAGAATCTTCAGAAATGATCAGTGACCAGGTAGAATCTCCAGAAATGATCAGTGACCAGGTAGAATCTCCAGAAATGATCAGTGACCAGGTAGAATCTCCAGAAATGATCAGTGACCTCCAGACATAATCAGTGACCAGGTAGAATCTCCAGAAATGATCAGTGACCTCCAGACATAATCAGTGACCAGGTAGAATCTCCAGAAATGATCAGTGACCAGGTAGAATCTTCAGAAATGATCAGTGACCAGGTAGAATCTCCAGAAATGATCAGTGACCAGGTAGAATCTTCAGAAATGATCAGTGACCAGGTAAAATCTTCAGAAATGATCAGTGACCAGGTAAAATATCTTCAGAAATGATCAGTGACCAGGTAAAAGTGTCTTGATCCCAGCTCATCCGTGGGAATTCGGGACCAACTCTAACTCGCCAAAATCCGACCCTAACCAACGCAGTTATTCCCTAAGCTGGCCGCGGGTGCAGCAAAACCACCAGCTGTGAACGTCCAGTGGATAGTCCTGCCCGCTGTCCGAGTGGTGGTACTTCGCGGACACATCGGCAGAGCAGACCAGAGACCAGCCGAGGTCCTGGCGCATGGCGCTGAGCACGGCCAGCATGAGGTGTCGGCCGTGCATGTGATCGTTGCCGCTGAAGGCCGACCAGGGCTGCCCTCGGAGGTGAATCTGCCGGGTGGTGAGAAGCGAGTGAGAGAGGTGAAGTGACGGTTACAGAATATTACAGACAATTGCAGACATGGTAACAGACGATTACAGAGGCGATTGAAGACATTTACAGACAGGATTACGAAAAATTACAGAAACGTTTACAGACAATTACAGAGGCGATTGAAGACATTTACAGACAGGATTACGAAAAATTACAGAAACGTTTACAGACAATTACAGAAACCATTACAGAAAATTACAGAAACCAATACAGACAGTTACAGAAACCATGACAGACAATTACAGAAACCATGACAGACAGTTACAGAAACCAATACAGACAATTACAGAAACCAATACAGACAATTACAGAAACCATTACAGACAATTACAGAAACTATAACAGGCAATTACAGAAACCATTACAGACAAATACAGAAACCATGACAGACAATTACAGAAAAATGATAGACAATTACAGAAACCAATACAGACAGTTACAGAAACGGTTACCTGATGATAGCCGGCGTAAATCTTCTCGCTTTTAATTCCCCTGGCATAGTTGTCGGACACAACCTGCTGCATCGTCGATACGACGTCCTCCGGAGCGTTGATGAACCGCAACAAGGAGGTGCCGTTCAATGATATGCAGCAGTGCAGCGTCGATCTGGGCGGCGACCTCTCGAACAGCAGAATCGACTTGTCGCTCAGTCGGCGACAAACGTCGACAGTTTCGACAACTCGCCAGCCGATTTGGCGAAGTCGCTGCAGCAGCAGGGTGATCAGAAGGCGGCTGTGCACCGAGTCGGAGCCTTCGGTCCACCAGGGCGAGCCGGTCAGGTGCAGTTCTCGAGCTCCGTACCAGTCGCGCTCTTGACGGAGCCCTGCGGTGTTAGTGCGTTAGATTTGCTATGAGATTTGCTATGAGATTTGCTATGAGACCACCTGTGAGATTTGCTATGAGACCACCTGTGAGATTTGCTATGAGACCACCTGTGAGATTTGCTATGAGACCACCTGTGAGATTTGCTATGAGACCACCTGTGAGATTTGCTATGAGACCACCTGTGAGATTTGCTATGAGACCACCTGTGAGATTTGCTATGAGATTTGCTATGAGACCACCTGTGAGATTTGTTATGAGATTTTCTATGAGACCACCTGTGAGATTTGCTATGAGATCACCTGTAAGATTTCCAATCAGGTTGGCTATAAGATTAACTATGAGATCTGAAATCTCCTATGAGATGATCTATAAGATCGCTTATGAGAATATCGCCCAACCCAATTAATCTTCCTAAAATTCACATAAGATTTTCAGCCAATTAAAATCTGATCTTCTAGACAAAGTATTTAAAGAAAAGAATTACATAAATATCCCAATCAATATCGATCGTAGACTCACCCTTAGGCCAGTAGTTCAGCACACACTCTCTAATGACGTCCATCAGTTGGTTGCAGTCTTTGTCTTCAACCTCTGACTGCTCCGAAGTGCCCATCAGTCTCAACCGATCACGCCTGTTGAGGCTGAGCACGAACATCTCGGTAGCCAGCAGCTGCTCAACTGGCGGCTTGAGTCGCCGTGGGCACAGAAAGAACAAACTGTCGGTTGTATCCTTCAGACTGCTAGACAGGTACAGCCGGCAACCCCACCTGTGCATCTCGCGAACAATGGCAAGAAGCATTTGCCGGGCATCCACCGCTTCCTGCTCGGAAGCCAGCCTTGAAATTTAGTGGTCAGGTTGAGGCTCTGAGTAAGATGGCTGGCTATATAGTCACACAGCTAGGACTCTCTAGCGTCACACAGCTGGGACTCTCTAGTGTCACACAGCTGGGACTCTCTAGTGTCACACAGCTAGGACTCTCTAGTGTCACACAGCTGGGACTCTCTAGTGTCACACAGCTGGGACTCTCTAGTGTCACACAGCTGGGACTCTTTAGTGTCACACATCTGGGACTCTCTAGTGTCACACAGCTGGGACTCTCTAGTGTCACACAGCTGGGACTCTCTAGTGTCACACAGCTGGGACTCTCTAGTGTCACACAGCTGGGACTCTCTAGTGTCACACAGCTGGGACTCTTTAGTGTCACACATCTGGGACTCTCTAGTGTCACACAGCTGGGACTCTCTAGTGTCACACAGCTGGGACTCTCTAGTGTCACACAGCTGGGACTCTCTAGTGTCACACAGCTGGGACTCTCTAGTGTCACACAGCTGGGACTCTTTAGTGTCACACATCTGGGACTCTCTAGTGTCACACAGCTGGGACTCTCTAGTGTCACACAGCTGGGACTCTCTAGTGTCACACAGCTGGGACTCTCTAGTGTCACACAGCTGGGACTCTCTAGTGTCACACAGCTGGGACTCTCTAGTGTCACACAGCTGGGACTCTCTAGTGTCACACAGCTGGGACTCTCTAGTGTCACACAGCTGGGACTCTCTAGTGTCACACAGCTGGGACTCTCTAGTGTCACACAGCTGGGACTCTCTAGTGTCACACAGCTGGGACTCTCTAGTGTCACACAGCTGGGACTCTCTAGTGTCACACAGCTGGGACTCTCTAGTGTCACACAGCTGGGACTCTCTAGTGTCACACAGCTGGGACTCTCTAGTGTCACACAGCTGGGACTCTCTAGTGTCACACAGCTGGGACTCTCTAGTGTCACACATCTGGGACTCTCTCAAATGTCACACATCTGGGACTCTCTAGTGTCACACAGCTGGGACTCTCTAGTGTCACACATCTGGGACTCTCTAGTGTCACACATCTG
>NIVC01002063.1:60000-107500 GCA_002269645.1 Macrostomum lignano | reverse complement strand
CAGCACAACCCCATGCTGAAGGAGCGCAGTTTGGTCGGCACGCCTCGCTACTGCAGTTTGAACGCGCACAACAAGCTGTCTTTGTCACGCCGAGATGACCTCATCTCCTTGGCTTACATACTCATCTACTTTATCAAGGGTCACCTACCCTGGCAGGGCTTAAAGTACAAAGAGATGGGGCTGAGCTTGGACGAAGCGGTTAGACAGGTCAAAACTGATTACACGTCGGGACAGAAGGCTGCTGAACTGCGCAAAGATCTCTGTCATCAGATGGTGAGTAAGCAGAGTAGCTCAGTCAGTAAACAGCTCAGCGTAAGTGTCTGCGTGCTTGTGCATGCTCAGGTGCCAGCAGAATGGGCATAGCTAGTTCATGAACAATTTTGTCATCAAGCTCAGTGAGCGAGTTAGCGAGTGACTGAGTGCAGCTAAATACAATAATACAGGCTCCTAATACAATCGTTCAGGTGCAGTTCCTTGACTACACTTTGAACCTGCGCTACATGGACGAGCCAGACTATGGACACCTGTGCCGACTGCTTGGAGACATAATGCGCACCAATCAGTGGTCATACGACATGACTCAACTCGACTGGTATAATATCTGACAACTAAGTCTGAGCACATTGAATTTAAACTAATTCAAATTGATTTTTCATTTAGAAACCTCATTTGAACTTTGAATTTTCCTTATTTGTTAGATGACTAGGGATGACATGCAGTGCATTTTAAATACTTTTTAAATAGTAGCTCTGTCTTTTCATAGGAACCTTTTGTACTCATATTTTGGATCTGTTTGGCCTTAGCATATCTTTTATGGAGCTTTTGTTTTAAAGTGTATAATAGTTAAAAAATTTTATCATTTACGCCCTAATGCACAAACCATCTTAATGGAACCAAAAGTCTAAGAAGTTTTAAAGCATGGCTAATATACAAAAGAAAATATTTAATGCCATGTGAAGTGGGTGTGACACAAATAAATTTAAACTATTTATGTTGTTGAAAAGAAACCAGAATGGTTGATTGGACTAAACCAGCAAAAAATATATGGTTTACTTATTTGGTCAGAAAATTGTGATATTGCCAATTTAGTTTTTTTCTTTCTAAATTTAGGTATAATTTTAAAAATCAACTAAAAACTAAGCTATAGTCAAATCACATGACATTTTTTTATGAAGCATAACATAATGATGAAATTTGGCAGGAATTTTATAACATACAGTAAATGACTACACTAAATATTCTGTTTCTAGGCTCTGAGTCTGAAGTCTTGACGGAGCCATCTGCTCTCTAGTCTCGAGTTTGATACATGCATAATACTCGTATATATCAAGTAAAAAATAGCTGGGTAAGTAGAAATTACTTCAAATACAATTAGACACAACTAAACCCTTTAAATTTAAAAAAGTAACTAGTGTTTACTGGTTCAATACAAAAGTAGCCGCTAACTGAATAGCACAGTGTAAGAATCAATAGGGTAAATCCCACACAATGTTTATAGACCAGTCAACCTGTTCTTGGAATGCGAGGAAAACTAAAACGGTACCTAAGACTTTTCGCAGTCTTCAAAAAATCTTATAAATGATATTTATGCAACTAATAGCACTTTCGAAAAAACACCTTGCAGTTAAAATTAACTTTAAAACCTAAGAAAGTTGTTTTCTTTAGTCTATTTGTTAAAACTTTATAGAAAACTTAAGTGACCCTTAACCTGCCATGTTTCTAAGAACAGTTCTGTTTTAACCGGGGTTGTTCTACTACTTACGTACTAAAGAAGCCTCGCTTCTTGGTTGAGTTTCAGTCAGATTAAGCTATGCCTATGGGTAAGGGGTAAGAGCTTTGGAAAGCTGAAAACACTCGCCAACGCCAGTCACCAGCGGGTCAGCAGCCAGCCCGCAAAATCTCTATCCGCTGCGACCCTCGAATCATTTAAAAGTTTACAATTTAACAATAGGCCTTGCAATTCAGCCTGGTTGCTGGTTCAAGTTTTTGTCTCCTCTCAGCTCATTTCTCTTCGCTCTCCTCTCTCCTCTTATCTCATCTCCTTTACTCTTGTCTGTCCTTTTATCTTTTTCTTTATAATTATAGGTTTATAGCATCATAGCTATGATGCTTGATGCTATAGCTATGATGCTAGCTATGATAGCTATGATAGCTATGATGCTATTATTAGTTCATGGCTATAGCATCCTGACTTTCAAAATCGCATTCTAAAATTAGACCTTGGATGTGATTTTGCATCTTAGTACCAGGCTCCAGCAAAAAAAAAAACCAGGCTTATTTTTTATGCAATAAGAATGCTATAGGCCCTATAATATCCTGACTTTCTAAATCAAATCCTGAAATTGGACCTTATGGTCTTGGATGCAATTTTGCATCAGGAAGTGGTCAAAAGGCAACATATTAAAAGGGTGATAGATCAAAAGGGCAACAGGGTATTAGACTTGTATGATTTGTTTAATGTATTTGTACTTATATGTGTATTTGTTAAAATATAGGCCTACAATAGTTTGATATATTAGAATTGTATATGTTGGTATTCTGTATGGATTACAGTTGTTTCGGTGACAACATTTCAGTGACAGTCCTTTCGGTGACAAGCAAAAGTCATTTTGGTGACATGAAAAATACCTTTTTAAGTGATAGCCATTCTGTTTTTAAACAAAATTAGCTTGCAAAATCTTAAAGGATATTGAACCTAAAGTTTTATAGGGGCCTAATTATTTGAAAAGGTTAAGTTCTGTTTTATTTAATTTTGTTTATTTACAACTAAAGAGTTGCGTCTTTTGAATTGTTTTTCAATCCAAATGTGTTCCAGCGTCAATTTTTGCTTTTCTTGTGGTCGGCATTTCATGACGATTCTCTATATAGGTTTATGGTTTAGGTGTCTGAAAACTCTGGGACAATACAAAACGAGCTGTATAGGAAAAAAACAACATAATTATAATTTTATTTGTTTTTCTAAGTATATTAATCTTTCAACAAAAATTATTAAATATATATGTATAAAGCATAAATCTTAACAAAATAACTACAAGCTAACATTATAAAGTGCCTCTTATCACCAAAATGACAATACTTATTGTGTCTTTAATTTTTCATAAAAAATGAAGTGTGTCTATCACAAAAGCAACTTGTCACCAAAATGACTAGTACCCTTCTGTATATTATATATATATATATACATTATTCATTAATGTACATTAAAACATGGTTCAGTTCAATTTTATTTATTTCATTCATTAGGCTTATAGTCATAAGACTATACAAGTGCTAAATGCTTGCTACATCTAAATTAAAGAAAGTTACTCTTTATACTCAGTGGATGATCTACTGAAGGCAGTTAGTAAAATAAATAGACCTCACTAAACCACATTTTAACAAATACATTACAACAAATACAAGTCTAATACATTTTAACTGCTTATACATTTTAATAAATGCTTCAACAAATATAACAAATAAATTTTAACAATTTACTACTTGTAAATTTTAACCAATATAAGCTTCTAATGCATGGAACTTATAATTTAAATAAATAAACTATGCTTATTGCCCTTTTGACTATCATCCTTGTGACTATTGCCCTTTTGACTAGGATCACCTTTTTGATCAATTGTCTTTTGACCTATAGCCTTTTGCATCTTAGTGCCAGCAGAAAACCTAGATCTTATTCTTTTATTATAATTTATAAATCCTCTTATGACCATGTCTCTTTTCTTACTAAAGTTCAAACAAGATATTGACCTTGATTGTCAAGATTTAAGCACTTTTTCAATATTGATCTCAGTTTTAAGATCTTAAAAAGTCAAGATTTATGGTTATGACTATATGACTATTAGTGACTGCAATATTATTTTATTTATATTTGATATATACCAAGTTATTAACATAGCAACAAGCTCAATATTATATAAGTTGATTTTCTTTTTATTATTATCATTATAGATAGGTATATATACTTAACAAATAATAGGCCTAATATTAGCATTGATAGATAGAATAGTGTAAATAGACAGAATAGGCCTACTAGATACTAATTTGGCTTAATCTTAAATCTCAATTACCTTAAAAGCATAAATCTAAAAAAATTATATTGTCTAACCCCTATTTTCTACATATTTTTTTCTTTTATTATCTCTTAATACTTATTTTCCCTTTCTCTTTAGGCTTATTCATTCTCTTCTTTTTATCTGAGCTTGCAGGTTGTAGCTATGTCCTATGATTTGAATTTTATTTGGTTCTAAAAAAAATGTTTTACAAGCCAACATTTAAAAGTTTAAACCTTATATTTATAATTTTTAAAGTGACCTATCTATCTCATAATTGGCAACATGTTTTTTATGCTATCATCATTAACTATGAAAACTGAATGATCACTCACTTATAATATTAGGTCTAATAAGTTGGGACTTTACTTGACAATAATATTTATATTAAATTTTGAGTTCCTAATAAAATTTTTTTTTGGACTTCCTATTTGTATGATAATTATATTGATACTAATAGAAATGGTATTAATAGGCTTGTTTTATAGAAATATATAGACTAGATATATTGTATATTTAATTTAAATGAATATTTTTATCCTTATATCAATTTATTTAAATTTTCTAATATTTATTGCTTAGCTTTTGACTAATAGACTTTTTGTTTCTTTTTGTCCTATCTCTATATATTAGCATTTAAGTATTATATAGTAGCTTCTATTATATAGTTATAAAACTATTATGTATATATGAGTTTAATGATAAAATCTTTTTTGGATGTCCATAATTCTGCCATCTGATGAATGAATGCTTAAGAGACTAACTAAATATTTCCAATAATTTAGGTTTTCCAATCATTGATGCTTATTTAGTGATATTAGAAAAAATTTTGCAGTTGGGTATCTTGAGGCTATACTAAGACACTGCTAATTGGCACAGAGGGATACATTGTAAATACACTAGCACTTATAGAAAAAATCTGTTCTTTTGGTAGAATTGTTGACACTCTGGGGGTCTGGTGACTTGTTTCTTGTTTAAGAAGGTTTGCGTCAAAAAGTTAGCTTATGTTCTTAAATGTTATGTATCTGCATTGCTCTATTCTGGTGTAGCAAAACATTGTCAATGTAGTTTTATAGGCAGAAAAATGTCTCTGTATGCCCTAATTAGAAACTAAATGATCCAATATGTATCAAAAATAACTGCAGGACATCAACCCTGAAAATCCCTTGGTCATAGCCAAGTGTGAGAAGGCTGCACCAATAGAAGGCAATAATGCCATAGACAGTGGCAATCAAAATCCAGAGGAATATTTTGACAATCCAGAAGATGAGGTTGACTTCAAAGCCTCCAGCCTGTTGATTGCTTTGCGCAATGCTGAGGATGGGGAAATTCCCTGCGATGCTGAGACTGTGCTGGTTATCAATCAGACTCTGCAGGTATGTGTATGACAGCAATTAGTGTTAGATGGTGCGAAGACATTAGCTCTTTGTGGGAGAATCATTGCCCCAGTGTAGCATAATTATTATCTCATTGTAGGAGGAATCATTATCCCATTATAGGGGGAATTGTCATCCCATTATAGGGGGAATTGTCATCCCATTATAGGGGGAATCATCATCCCTTTGTAGGTGGGTCATTATCCCATTATAGGGGGAAATTATTATTCCATTCTGGAGCAATTATTATCCCATTGTAGGGGAATCATTATCCAATTTTAGGGGGAATCATCATCCCATTGTAAGGGGAATCATTCTCCAATTGTAGAGAATCATTTCATTGTAGGGGGAATCATTATTCCATTGTGGTGGATCATTGTCCCATTGTAGAGGGGAATCATTATACTATTATAGGGGGATCATTTCATTATCCCATTAGAGGGGTGAATTCTTATCTGATAGTAGGGGAAATCACTATCCCATGGTAGAGTGAATCATTATCCCATCGTAGGGGAATTATTATCCCACTGTAGGGGGAATCACTATCCCATTGTAGAGGGAACTTTTATCCCATTGTAGGGGGAATTAATATCCCGCGATAGTATCCTCCATATCTTCCATATTTTCAACCTCCTAGGAGCTCGTTGCCGAGTGCCTTCGCCGAGTAGAATCTCGCATCAGCGAAGTGGCCGCAAGCAAGTCGGCGTTGGAAGGCGACGCCGAGAAACTCGGGGACGTTGGCACCAGCTGTCAGTTGATGCTGTCGCTGGGCTATGGTGCTGGAGCACCGGGTGTAGCCGCTAGCGACGATCACGAAGCTGCTGCCGGGGCGGCCTCAGCTTCGATGCTGCTGGGTGGCGGCCGGCTGCCGCAGCTGCGACTGGCCAGACGGGGTCTGATTAGGTCGCCGTTTTTCTCCGTCTACGATTCAGGAAACTCAAGGTTGGTGAACCTTAAAGAATCTCTATCCCTAATGTACACTATCAGTGTACACTAGCCTTAAAAAATCTCTACCCCCAATGTACACTAGCTTTAAAAAATCTCTACCCCTCCAATGTGCACTAGCTTTTAAAAATCACCCCCAATGTATACTAGCTTTAAAAAATCTCTACGCCTCCTATGTGCACTAGCTTTAAAAATCTCTACCCCCAATGTACACTAGCTTCAAACAATCTCTACCCTCAATGTACACTAGCTTCAAACAATCTCTACCCTCAATGTACGTTAGCTGAAAAATCTCTACCCCCAACGTACACTAGCTTTAAAGATCTCTACCCCCAATGTACACTAGCTTAAAAAATCTCTTACCCCCAATGTACACTAGCTTCAAAAAATCTCTACCCTGAATGTACACTAGCTTCAAAAAATCTCTACTCTGAATGTACACTAGCTTCAATAAATCTCTACCCCCAATGTACACTAGCTTTAAAAAATCTTACCCCTTTCCCAATGTACACTTGGCCTCCCCGCTCGCCACCGCACACCCAGAATTGTTTGCCCGCCAAACGCTGACGGCCTTCAAAAGCGCAACCGGGCGGAGCTGTGTCTGGCCAATCTGGCCACCTTTGCTGGCAGCTCGGCGCTGTACACCGGCAAAGTTTCCAGTCTGTCAAACAGGCAGGGATGTCTGAAAAAACTTCTGCAATTAGTGGCAGAATTTTATCGGGAGACTCGACTCCGGCCTCTGCTGTCCCGTCAGGCCGGACTGGCCGAACGGATGCGCAGCTCGGCCGCTTTATCGTCGGCCATTAAGTCCACTCGAATAGCCGCGGCCGAGCTGGACTCGGAGATTAAACGATTGCAAAATTCTAGCACGGATCAGTTGCTGGGCAGACTGGCTGCCGAAGGACCAAATGGCGGTGCTGGCCTCATCAATTTCGACGCGGTATTGTCGGACTTAGAAGGGCAGAGACCAAGCACCGGCATTGTGCAGCTCACCGCTCGGAGTTTGAGACTGGCGTACGCCAATGTGCTCAGGCCTGGCATTGACTCGTGAGCGATTCATTTGACTGACTGCCTAATCACTAATCACTACACCCTTATCACTAATCTCTAGTCACTAATCACTAATCCCTTGTCCCTAACCACTAATCCCTAGTTCCTAATCGCTAATAAATTGTCCTTAGTCGCTAATCCATTGTCCCTAGTCACTAATCCATTGTCCCTAATCGCTAATCTGTAGTCCCTGATTGCTAATCCCTAGTCCTAAGTCACCAATGTCCAATTAAAAATCCTTAAAATCCGTCAAAAATCGCTGCTAATAACTCAATCCACCCACCAACCAGGTCGGCATGGAAACCTGCAGAGGACGCTCGTCTAATCGCTCTGGTTGATGAGCTTGGCGAACGCAACTGGGGCCCCGTGTCAGCGGCACTGAGCTCATCCCAGGGCAAGGTGCGACCTCCGCTGGCCTGCGCCCAACGCTGGCTGTCCCGGCATCGCAGGTCGCGCAGTCAGGAGCAGCAGTTGCCAGCGCCGGCCGAAGCCAGCAGTGAGACGGTGGCCGCGGCGTCTGTGGTGTCCGCTGTTAACGAGTCCATTGCTACTCAGGTGCGGTTTTGTGTGCAGTGCGGGACAAGATGGGAAGTCCATGGTGCTGGCGCCTCTGGTGCTGGCGCCTCTGGTGCTGGCGCCTCTGGTGCTGGCGCCTCTGGTGCTGGCGCCTCTGGTGCTGGCGCCTCTGGTGCTGGCGCCTCTGGTGCTGGCGCCTCTGGTGCTGGCGCCTCTGGTGCTGGCGCCTCTGGTGCTGGCGCCTCTGGTGCTGGCGCCTCTGGTGCTGGCGCCTCTGGTGCTGGCGCCTCTGGTGCTGGCGCCTCTGGTGCTGGCGCCTCTGGTGCTGGCGCCTCTGGTGCTGGCGCCTCTGGTGCTGGCGCCTCTGGTGCTGGCGCCTCTGGTGCTGGCGCCTCTGGTGCTGGCGATTCTGGTGCTGGCGCCTCTGGCGCCCCCGCAATAGAACCCTCCAAATAACAGACTTAGGTCACTCAGTGTAGAAAGATTCTGCTTCCATTCATCCAGGCCACCGGCAGAATTGACTGGCGTCAGGTGTCGATGCAACTCAAGCTGTACCCGAAATCGCATCGAGCTGCATCAGAGCTGTGGCGCTCATTGGCTCCAGATTTGGGTTATGATTGGCCTGCTAGCGATCGGCTGCGACTGCTGATGGCAGTTGACCAGTTCGGGCCGTTTCGGTTTTTTCGAATTGCTCAATACGTCGGCACTCGGTGAGTCGGCTGGGCATGGTTATGGGTGTTTCTTAAATTGAATTTTTACTCTTTAATTGCGCCAGATCGTTTGACTGCATTTTCTATTCTGAGGCTCTGTTTATAACTTATCGTTTGTTAATGTGCCCGCAATTGTACTCCATCACCTGTCACTTCTCTCTTTGTACCATATCCCCGATTTACACTCTTCCCTCCCCCATCTCCCTCCGTCTCCCTCTCCTCTCCCTCTCCCTTGTCTCCCTCCTCCTCCATCTATTTCTCCTCTTCCAATCCCTCCTCCTTTATCTCTCCTCCTTTATCCCTCATATCCCTCCTCCTTTATCCCTCCTATCCCTCCTCCTTTATCCCTCCTATCCCTCCTCCTTTATCCCTCCTCCTATCCCTCCTTTATCCCTCATATCCCTCCTCCTTTATCCCTCCTATCCCTCCTCCTTTATCCCTCCTCCTATCCCTCCTTTATCCCTCATATCCCTCCTCCTTTATCCCTCCTATCCCTCCTCCTTTATCCCTCCTCCTATCCCTCCTTTATCCCTCATATCCCTCCTCCTTTATCCCTCCTATCCCTCCTCCTTTATCCCTCCTCCTATCCCTCCTTTATCCCTCCTTCTATCTCTCCTCCTTTATCCCTCCTTCTATCCCTCCTATCCCTCCTCCTTTATCCCTCCTCCTATCCCTCCTTTATCCCTCATATCCCTCCTCCTTTATCCCTCCTCCTATCCCTCCTTTATCCCTCATATCCCTCCTTCTATCCCTCCTATCCCTCCTCCTTTATCCCTCCTCCTATCCCTCCTTTATCCCTCATATCCCTCCTCCTTTATCCCTCCTATCCCTCCTCCTTTATCCCTCCTCCTATCCCTCCTCCTTTATCCCTCCTCCTATCCCTCCTTTATCCCTCCTTCTATCTCTCCTTCTATCTCTCCTCCTTTATCCCTCCTTCTATCCCTCTCCCTTCTCTTCATCTTTCTTGTCTCCCTCTCCCTTGTCTCTCTCCCTACTCTCCCTCTCCCCATCAACACCCCTCTCCTTCTCCCTCTCCCTATTCCTCCCCATCTCGCTCTTCCCCATCTCCCTCTCCCCTGACCCGCACGCCAAGCCTCTCATTACCCCCCCCCCTTCTGACACTGCGCAGCACCGACCTGGCCTGCCGCAAAGCCGTGGACCACTTGCTCACCCGAGACCAGCCGCCTTGGAGCTACGCAGACGACCGCCGCCTCTTCCTGCTGGTGCCGCAGCCAACCAGTCTGCAAGACCTCGTCAAGCGGAACATCGCCCAGGGTCATAGTCAGAAATCGATACGATTGGCGGTACAAAAATTTATCGATCTTCAAGTTTATAATATCTGCTGGACTGATTTATTGTCAATGTTTCCCGGTAGAAGCGCGCCCGGTTTAGCCTGGCGTTGGCGCCAGCTGGTGCTGTCTAGCCTAGTGTGGGAACGCGTCAAAGCCTCTGTTGGAGTTGGCGATGACACTCGGCGATTGTTGCTAAGGACGCCGTTGATGGCTAAACTGCTGGCTAGTGGCGGCTTTCTCGACTGCAACTCAACTGGCGGAAGTGGAGGGGACCAACAGCAGCAGCAGGTGGCAGCTACATTAAAACAGGAGCCAACTGCTGCGTCAAAGGAGGAGCTGTCGCAGGTTTGTCTGTTATTTGGAGGGGGGCTGGGAATTTTCAGCCAGCCGTCTCCTATCCTCCTGCAAATCTGGGGCAGAGAGTTATCAGCCAGACCCCTTTCCCCCACAACCCCCGATAATGCACATCTGGGGCAGAGAGTTATCAGCCAGACCCCTTTCCCCCACAACCCCCGATAATGCACATCTGGGGCAGAGAGTTATCAGCCAGACCCCTTTCCCCCACAACCCCCGATAATGCACATCTGGGGCAGAGAGTTATCAGCCAGACCCCTTTCCCCCACAACCCCCGATAATGCACATCTGGGCAGAGAGTTATCAGCCAGACCCCTTTCCCCCACAACCCCCGATAATGCACATCTGGGGCAGAGAGTTATCAGTCAGACCCCTTTCCCCCACAACCCCCGATAATGCACATCTGGGGCAGAGAGTTATCAGCCAGACCCCTTTCCCCCACAACCCCCGATAATGCACATCTGGGCAGAGAGTTATCAGGCAGACCCCTTTCCCCCACAACCCCCGATAATGCACATCTGGGGCACAGAGTTATCAGGCAGACCCCTTTCCCCCACAACCCCCGATAATGCACATCTGGGGCAGAGAGTTATCAGGCAGTACCTTACCACTACAACCCTAAATAGTGTACACCTAGGAAGAAAAACACTGCACATTCTTTACTGACTGTTCTGAACAACACCCGCAGCTTCTAATGGACGCTGACGAAGGCTTTCTCCTGCCGCGCCCTCTGCCCGGCAAGGTCACCAACAGTCGTTTCAAACTTGAAAAACTCCGACGAGATGCCACTGCGAAGGCGGCCCTGTGGCGGCCGATTGTTTCCGCTTTGACGCAGTCGGTAAATCGGCAAAATTTCGACGAGGCAACTCGACTGCGCTTGCGCGAACTACTGCTGCCGGAGTCTGAGGACCGACTGTGGCTCACTTTGCAGACGGCTATGGAGGCGCCGCAGCTGAAAACTCGCTTCGATCGGTGCAAAACCGTGCGCCAGTACAGGGCTATGGTGCCACAGATTGTTCAGTCCATTCTGGTGAGGCTCTTCTGTTACATTAGCTGTCTGTCTGTCTGTCTCTCTGTCTGTCTCTCTGTCTGTCTGTCTGTGTCTGTCTGTCTGTCTGTGTGTCTGTCTGTCTTAGTGTCTGTCTTAGTGTCTGTCTGTCTGTCTGTCTGTCTGTCTGTCTGTCTGTCTGTCTGTCTTAGTGTCTGTCTGTCTGTCTGTCTGTCTGTCTGTCTGTCTGTCTGTCTGTCTGTCTTAGTGTCTGTCTGTCTCAGTGTCTGTCTTAGTGTCAGGCCCGCACTGCTTTGTCTGCCTTAGGTAAGCAATCAGTGGAAAAAACGTGCACCCTATCATAATCTGCTTCCTTTGCAGTCGCTCGCCTCATCGCCATCCAAGCAGTCGTCCGGGGCCGCAACCAACGCCGCCCATCCCGATGTGGCCTCGACGTCCACAGCAGCGCCAAAGGAGCCGCCGCCGACCTTGCCAGCGTCTTTAAAATCGGCGCAGGCCGCTAAAAAACGGCGCTTAACGGCAGCAACGGCCTCAGCGACTTTCGAGGGCGACGAATCGACTCGACCGAAGAAGCGACACCGACCTGACCCCGCCGTCGAGCCAAACGTCGATTTGGACGCCGACGATGACGTTTCTGATAGCGCGTTTGTTGAAAAAGAGACGGATGACGTCACCATGCTGGTAGACGACGACGACGATGTCGAAGAAGACGGTGACGTCACCGCCGCAGAATTGATCGATGCTCCGAAGGACGACACGCCTGACGCTGTCGCCAAGCGAGCTCTGGCCAATCGAATAGCCAGCCGCCTGGCAACAAAAACTCGCCTACTCGACCTGCCAGTTCGTCGCTACCGCCTGCCGCCTGTCTGTCGCATTCTCGGCGATTCGTCGGGCGGCGACCTGCTGAAACTGCGACGCAACTGCGCCCAGCGAGTGTCGGAATTCTTCCGCGTCTACCTGGCCGACACCGACGCGCCGCCGATGCCGTTAAATATGTCAACAGCGTCGGCGTTTCTGCGCCTGTTGAGCAGTCGCGAGCGGCTGCTCCGACAGTCGATGGACGCAGGTGACGACGACGACAACGATGTTGACAGGGGCTGGCAAGAATTAGGCGACAAGTTTCACCGGCTATTCGCTTGGCCAGCTGTGCTGTCCGGCATGAGCTTCGCCGATTGTCGGGCTCGAGCTCCGGACTTTCTCAGCCAAGAGGAGCTGCAATTAGAATCGTTTGACGACGATGTCGCGGCTAGCGAAACTCGACAACAACAGCTGGTTGAACATCGGCCTGCGTCGCATTTGACTGCCCGAGCCGACCGGTCCGAGTTGAACCGCGGCGGCGGCGGCAACGCCTCCCGCGGCGTCGCGGTCAGCAGCATGCGCTCCCTACTTGATCCGCGGCATTTCCTGCTGCCCAAACCCAAACACTTGGTGCCGGCCAACTCGTCTCACGCGCGTTGCGTCGGCAAAATGAGCGAACGGCGACTTCAAAGAGAAAAGAAGAATCAACTGCAGCAGCAACAGAAGGAGCTGAGCCCAAATCATTCGAACCGCAAACGATTAACAGCTAAAGACCTGCAACAATTCAAAACCGAATGCGTTGTTGGAGATTATCGATTAGATTCATTAGTTAACGTTGCTCTTGGCAACGGTGAATGGATTACTGTGCCTAGCGAACTGTTGCAACTGGTTGCTATGGGCTATCGGCCTCAGTCTTGCCTGCTGCCACAGTCTGAGGCTGCTGCCGCTGGACATGATGCTGATCAAAAAGATGAAGCTGCTATTGACTCCTAACTCTGACTGTTAAAGTGAATTTAATGGATATTGAAAACAATTCTTTGTATACTGGGGGCAGGGACATTGCAAAGTATTTCATGCCTCAAGACACTTATATTTAATCTTGTTTATTACCTTAAAAAGTACATTCTCATTTAAATGTGCTTGCAAGTATGTTCTGGGTTTCTTCAAATGGAAAATTTTAATTAAAAGAAGGTTGCGATCTACCAATTATTAGAAAAGTACATATTAGATAAAAGCTGCAAGTGTTTTCTATTGGGTTTTCTAAAAGTACATTCTAGTAAGGAGGTTTCAAGTTTTTCCTAGCGACTTCCAACAGTGTAAATTTTAAGATAAGGCATAGCAGACTAACAGTTTCTGTCCAAATTCATTAAATTGCAAGTTAATTTTCTATTTACTATTAGCGTAATATTATTAAATGCGTAGTTTATGCCAGCGCTAATAATATTTGTTCGTGTTGTAATTTGTTTTCTATCGTGGCGTCGCTGTTTTCCTCTCAAAAAAATTTATTTTTTACCTTGCATTGTTTCTCCCATATAATAAAGGCATTTTAACAATCTCCATCTGTATTCAGTGTGTTTGATCACAAGCACAAATTAATCTGAGATGCAGTCACAGTCATAATTTTTTATATAATATAGCAATCGTAAATTTTATTACTGATTGAATTATTTGTCATAAAACAGGCCCAAAAGACCCAAGACCCACCCCATCGCTACCCGAATGTACACTCGAGGCAAGCCCTATCCCTACCCCAATATACACTCATCCATCGCTACCTAATGAACAGTCGAAGCCAACCCCATCCTTACCCCGATGTACACTCATCCATCGCTACCTAATGTACAGTCGAGGCCAACCCCATCCTTACCCCGATGTACACTCATCCATCGCTACCTAATGTACAGTCGAGGCCAACCCCATCCTTACCCCGATGTACACTCATCCATCGCTACCTAATGTACAGTTGTGGCCAACCCCATCCCTACCCCGATGTACACTTACCCATCGCTACCTAATGTACAGTTGTGGCCAACCTCATCCCTACTTCGATGGACACTCACCCATCGCTACCTGAATGTACACTCGAGGCAAGCCCTATCCCTACCCCAATGTACACCCACCCCATCGCTACCTGAATGTACACTCGAGGCAAGCCCTATCCCTACCCCAATGTACACCCACCCCATCGCTACCTGAATGTACACTCGAGGCAAGCCCTATCCTCACCCCGATGTACACTCACCCATCGCTACCTAATGTACAGTTGTGGCCAACCCCATCCCTACCCCGATGTACATCCACCCCATCGCTACCCGAATGTACACTCGAGGCAAGCCCTATCCCTACCCCGATGTACACTCATCCATCGCTACCTAATGTACAGTCGAGGCCAACCCCATCCCTACCCCGATGTACACTCGAGGCCAACCCTATCCCTACCCCAATGTATACACTTAAGGCCAATTCTATCTCTACTCCTATGTACATATAATACCCAACCCAACCCAAATGTACATACGAACCAAACCATTCTAAGAAGTCCCAAAGAATGCGCAACAGTAATTTGTCTTTGTAATTCCTAAATATGTTCAATATTTATTTTGCATTTACAATATTTTATGCAAAGAAGAACTGTATCAATCTCAACGCAACAATGTCTGACACTAAGCCTCAGGACGAAACCTCAATTCATCCTCATTCCGATTGGTTGAACCTTCGTCAACTACTATTGGCTATGCAGAATGCCGCCTCTGAGGTGTTTCCAGATTCAACCACTTCGTCTACGGCGACGGAGACTGCAACGGCGACAGCTGAAGCGGCTGTGCAATCTCAGCTGCTCTCGGAGCTGACTCGAGAATTTCCCGACGTTGACGTGACTGCCCTGGCTTCCGAGTGCAACCCGGATGCCGTCAGGCGGGACCTGCTCGATGCCGCTGCCGAGGCTGATGACGCTAGTAACCATGCCGCCCTGACGGGTGAGACTGGATCTATGCTTCATCACTGTTTCCGTCTCTGCTCAGCCTAAAGTCTCTACTTCCCAAATTAAACTACACCCGGTGTGAGCTCGTGCCTGCGTACAGTATTGGGGCGCTTGTATGTGCTAAGGAGTCTGTGGAATGGGCAGAACTGCCTCACCGCTAGCTGGTTGTGTGACGAGGTCGCCAAAGGCTTTGCTCCAGGGTGCTCGCAAATATTGCATGTACATGTATTATTGGGTGAAGAGCCATAATTTCTTCCCATTTCTCGTCCCACCGTAAAAATCCCATCTCATCCTCAATCCCATTGTAGAATAAAATCCCTTTCCATGTCGAATCCCGTTTCTCAAATCCCATTATAAAGTCCCATTTCTTCCCAAATCCTATTGTAAAATCCCATTTCTTCCCAAATTCCATTGTATTGTAAAGTCCCATTTCTTCCCAAATCCCATTTTAGAGTCCCATTTCTTCCCAAATCCCATTGTAAAGTCCCATTTCTTCCCAAATCCCATTGTAGAGTCCCATTTCTTCCCAAATCCCATTTCTTCCCAAATTCCATTGTAAAATCCCATTTCTTTCCAAATTCCATTATAAAATCCCATTTCTTCCCAAATCCTATTGTAAAATCCCATTTCTTCCCAAATCCCATTTTCTTCCCAAATCCCATTGTAGAGTCCCATTTCTTCCCAAATCCCATTGTAAAATCCCATTTCTTCCCAAATTCCATTGTAAAATCCCATTTCTTCCCAAATCGCATTGTAAAATCCCATTTCTTCCCAAATTCCATTGTACAATCCCATTTCTTCCCAAATCCCATTGTAAAATCCCATTTCTTCCCAAATTCCATTGTACAATCCCATTTCTCCCAAATCCCATTGTAAAATCCCATTTCTTCCCAAATCCCATTGTAAAATCCCATTTCTTCCCAAATCCCATTGTAAAATCCCATTTCTTCCCAAATCCCATTGTAAAATCCCATTTCTTCCCAAATTCCATTGTACAATCCCATTTCTTCCCAAATCCCATTGTAAAATCCCATTTCTTCACAAATCCCATTGTAAAATCCCATTGTAAAATCCCATTTCTTCCCTAATCCCATTGTAAAAATCCATCTTTTTCAAATCCTATTGTAAAATCCTATTTCTTCCCAAATCCCATTGTATCTGAAGCCTTTCAAAATCCCTCATATTTAATCCCACAGCGCCATCCCGAATCCCACAGGTCTGTGCAGCTTCCTCAGCCCAAATTCTCTGCGCAATCCGCGCCATCAAATTTCAACATTGGCAACGCTGAGAAGGTTGCGCCAAAACTCGGAGCCGCTGTCCAAAGCAGCGTCAGGATTCCTCAACAACAGGGATCGGCTTCCCGCTATAGAACTGCTGTGCGCTCACGACAGAGCCAGTCTGCCAGTCAAGCAGTTCGCTAAGCCTCTGTCGCCTAGCGAGATGGACGACCTTCTAGTGACTGTTCGGGTGTACGTTCCCCTGCCAGATGTTGGAGGGCGCGGTGTGGCCAGGTCCTTTGCTAACTACCTGCGCTGCAGCCAGCTCATTCTGCTGCGAGCCCGGCACACTCTGGCTGATCTGAAGGATCAGATCTGCTGCCGCCAGGACGATGTCATTGTTGGCGACGTGTCTGAACTGGTGGGTTTCTTGCAGTCATGTTGCTTCTTGTCTTCCTTTAAGCCAGCCATCCTGATAATCGCCTTCAAACCATCCTGATAATCGCCTTCAAACCATCCTGATAATCGCCTTCAAACCATCCTGAGAATCGCCTTCAACCCATCCTGAGAATCGCCTTAAAACCATCCTGAGAATCGCCTTCAACCCATCCTGAGAATCGCCTTCAACCCATCCTGAGAATCGCCTTAAAACCATCCTGAGAATCGCCTTCAAACCATCCTGAGAATCGCCTTCAACCCATCCTGAGAATCGCCTTAAAACCATCCTGAGAATCGCCTTCAAACCATCCTGATAATCGCCTTCAAACCATCCTGAGAATCGCCTTTAACCCATCCTGAGAATCGCCTTTCAACCATCCTGAGAATCACCTTCAAACCACCTTGAGAATCGCCCCTAAACCACCTTGAGAATCGCCCCTAAACCACCTTGAGAATCGCCCCTAAACCACCTTGAGAATCGCCCCTAAACCACCTTGAGAATCGTTTCAAACCACCTTGAGAGTCGCCCCTAAACCACCTTGAGAATCGCCCCCAAACTATCCTGAGAATCGCCTTCAAACCATCCTGAGAATCGCCTTCAAACCATCCTGAGAATCGCCTTCAAACCATCCTGAGAATCGCCTAAAAACCATTCTGAGAATCGCCTTTAACCCATCCTGAGAATCGCCTTTCAACCATCCTGAGAATCACCTTCAAACCATCCTGAGAATCACCTTCAAACCATCCTGATAATCGCCTTCAAACCATCCTGAGAATCACCTTCAAACCATCCTGAGAATCGCCCCTAAACCACCTTGAGAATCGCCCCCAAACCATCCTGAGAATCGCCTTAAAACCATCCTGAGAATCGCCTAAAAACCATTCTGAGAATCGCCTTTAACCCATCCTGAGAATCGCCTTTCAACCATCCTGAGAATCACCTTCAAACCACCTTGAGAATCGCCCCTAAACCACCTTGAGAATCGCCCCTAAACCACCTTGAGAATCGCCCCTAAACCACCTTGAGAATCGCCCCTAAACCACCTTGAGAATCGTTTCAAACCACCTTGAGAGTCGCCCCTAAACCACCTTGAGAATCGCCCCCAAACTATCCTGAGAATCGCCTTCAAACCATCCTGAGAATCGCCTTCAAACCATCCTGATAATCGCCTTCAAACCATCCTGAGAATCGCCTTCAAACCACCTTGAGAATCGTTTCAAACCACCTAGAGAATCGCCCCTAAACCACTTTGAGAATCGCCTTCAAACCATCCTGAGAATCGCCCCTAAACCACTTTGAGAATCGCCCCCAAACCATCCTGAGAATCGCCTTCAACGATCCTGAGACTCGCCTTCAAACCACCTTGAGAATCGCCCCTAAACCACCTTGAGAATCGCCCCCAAACCATCCTGAGAATCGCCTTCAAACCATCCTGAGAATCGCCTTTCAACCATCCTGAGAATCACCTTCAAACCACCTTGAGAATCGCCCCTAAACCACCTTGAGAATCGCCCCTAAACCACCGTGAGAATCGCCCCTAAACTACTTTGAGAATCGCCCCTAAACCACCTTGAGAATCGCCCCTAAACCACCTTGAGAATCGCCCCTAAACCACCTTGAGAATCGCCCCTAAACCACCTTGAGAATCGTTTCAAACCACCTTGAGAGTCGCCCCTAAACCACCTTGAGAATCGCCCCCAAACTATCCTGAGAATCGCCTTCAAACCATCCTGATAATCGCCTTCAAACCATCCTGATAATCGCCTTCAAACCATCCTGAGAATCGCCTTTCAACCATCCTGAGAATCACCTTCAAACCATCCTGAGAATCGCCTTCAAACCATCCTGAGAATCGCCCCTAAACCACTTTGAGAATCGCCCCCAAACCATCCTGAGAATCGCCTTCAACGATCCTGAGAATCGCCTTCAAACCACCTTGAGAATCGCCCCCAAACCACCTTGAGAGTCGCCCCTAAACCACCTTGAGAATCGCCCCCAAACCATCCTGAGAATCGCCTTTAACCCATCCTGAGAATCGCCTTTCAACCATCCTGAGAATCACCTTCAAACCACCTTGAGAATCGCCCCTAAACCACCTTGAGAATCGCCCCTATACCACCTTGAGAATCGCCCCTAAACCACCTTGAGAATCGCCCCTAAACCACCTTGAGAATCGTTTCAAACCACCTTGAGAGTCGCCCCTAAACCACCTTGAGAATCGCCCCCAAACTATCCTGAGAATCGCCTTCAAACCATCCTGAGAATCGCCTTCAAACCATCCTGAGAATCGCCTTCAAACCATCCTGAGAATCGCCTTCAAACCACCTTGAGAATCGTTTCAAACCATCCTGAGAATCGCCCCTAAACCACTTTGAGAATCGCCCCCAAACCATCCTGAGAATCGCCTTCAACGATCCTGAGAATCGCCTTCAAACCACCTTGAGAATCGCCCCTAAACCACCTTGAGAATCGCCCCCAAACCATCCTGAGAATCGCCTTCAAACCATCCTGAGAATCGCCTTTCAACCATCCTGAGAATCACCTTCAAACCACCTTGAGAATCGCCCCTAAACCACCTTGAGAATCGCCCCTAAACCACCGTGAGAATCGCCCCTAAACTACTTTGAGAATCGCCCCTAAACCACCTTGAGAATCGCCCCTAAACCACCTTGAGAATCGCCCCTAAACCACCTTGAGAATCGCCCCTAAACCACCTTGAGAATCGCCCCTAAACCACCTTGAGAATCGCCCCTAAACCACCTTGAGAATCGCCCCTAAACCACCTTGAGAATCGCCCCTAAACCACATTGAGAATCAGCTTAATAACTAATAATTTAACGTCCAGATATAATGAATACTTATTTTTACGATTCAATTTTGGGAGAAAACGTAATAAAAATGGAATTTTAGTTGCCATGGCAACCAAAATTTTTTGTCTTAGAAACAATGTCTTCTTTCGAAAACATATTTTCAGGGAAAACTGCATTCCATTACGAGTTTTTTTTTCTTTTCATCTCAGCATAGTCAAAAAGGAAAGCCGAACAATTGGAGCCCTAAATGACTCCTCAGTCTTGACTGATCAGTAAAAGCCAAGGGTTCTTTCATTCTAAATGTAAACATAAATAGCCACCGGTAGATATAATTCACTGTCGGCAAAGATGAAAAGAGCTTCGTTGATTTTCAGCTAATGAAATTCTGTCTGTTATGCCAGGCAGTGGCATTGGGATATGGCAGTTTTTTTGTTGGCCCGACGCAAAACAAAAGATCTCGATTATTGAAATGAGCAGAAGAAAAATACTATTTAATGCTTGCTTGAATGCTGCATATCCAATGCGCACCTGCATTGCCACCCCAGTCACCATGATGATTGCTGAGCTGACTCTGACTGTTAGCATGGCAGTGCTACTGCTTATGCAAGTTGGCTCATCCCAACAGCAGGCCGCGTGCCCTTCGCCGTTTTACACCGAAGCCGGCAAGTGCATCTTCGTGAACAATTCTAAAGATTTCACCTGGTGCGAGGTCAACCGGCAGTGCGCAGCGATCGGAGGTGAGCTCATCAACTCGTACGAAACTCTGAAACTGCTCAGCAGCATGCCGAGTATGGACAGCGGTAATCAACTGTGGCTCGGAGTGACCGACCTCGCTGACGCGGATTTCTCTAGTTTCGCTCTACAACACTCAGTACTGTTACACCGACCTGCATAAAGTCACCAAAGTGCTTGAATGCCTCATAGCTGCACTGGGCAAAGTCCCGAACACCAGGAGCGTGCTGTACAACAAAGCCCTCGGCCAGTGCCGACTGCTGCAGTTCAGTGACGCCCAGGTTGAGCAGCAGATCGAGAACAGCGACGACTGGGTGAAGTTTGTGCTGCAGTGAGACTCCAGACACGACAACAAACTTATGATAACTTCAATACAAGAAGTCTAACGGTCTAAACGAATATTAATAAAGAACGTTTTTCATTCGAATTCAAGTTCTACCGGCTGCAGCTTGCATGCAATTTTCTTTGTTCAGTCTTCGTTTAATAAAATCCGGCCTTTTAGCCTTTGGTTATCGGGGGGCTCGGAGCATCTAGCATAGTGTAATTTAGATGTAAAACTTGAAGCCATTACCCATTTTAAGGGACAGTGCTGGGACTGTATCTATTGGCCATGCTGGGAAGCAGAGGGTTTGTAGCCTAGTGGTCAGAGCGTCGAACTCACGACTTAAAGGTCGGGGGTTCGATTCCCGATCCCACTCGGAACAATTAGTGTCCTTGAGCAAGACACTTAACTCTGCATTGCTTCAGTTCACCCAGCTGTAAAATGGGTGCCAGCATTAGCTGGGGTAATTGAGGTTGTGTGTGGAGACCCCCCTCCCCCAGTCCTTGGACCTAACAGCCGTACGAAGCCTTCTACATCAGCTACATTATATGTATTCAACCTTATTGTACAGCAGTCATCTACTGACAAAGGGTCAAGATAGGGCACTGCAAAAACTTAGCTATGAAATTATTAACCCATGAGTAAATTTAGCAGGAATGCGCTATTTAGAATTTAGCTGGACAACTGCACGGATTATTTAATCTCGAATCGGAAAACACTGGCCTTATTGCTTCCTTTTATGCCAAAGGCAAAATACCTACTAGTAGTATACTTTTTAGAAATCGCTCCTGAATACCCTAAGAATTGCCCCTAAATGTTTTTAGCAATCGCCTTTAGATCACCCTAAGAATCGCCTCTAAATGCCTTTGGCGATCGCCTTTAGACCACTCTAAGAATCGCCTATGAATGGCTTTAGGAATCGCCTTTAGACCACCCTAAGAATCGCCCCTAAATGTTTTTAACAATCGCCTTTAGACCACCCTAAGAATCGCCTCTGAATAGCTTAGAGATCGCCTTTAGACCACTCTAAGAATCGCCTCTAAATTGCATTAGGAATCGCCTTTAGACCACTCTAAGAATCGCCTCTAAATTGCATTAGGAATCGCCTTTAGACCACTCTAAGAATCGCCTCTAAATTGCATTAGGAATCGCCTTTAGACCACTCTAAGAATCGCCTCTAAATTGCATTAGGAATCGCCTTTAGACCACTCTAAGAATCGCCTCTAAATTGCATTAAGAATCGCCTTTAGACCACTCTAAGAATCGTCCCTAAATGTCTTTGGCAATCGCCTTTAGACCACTTAAAGAATCGCCTCAAACTGGCTTTAGGAATCGCCTTTAGACCACTTCAAGAATCGCCCCTAAATGTCTCTGGCAATCGCTTTTAGACCACTTTAAGAATCGCCCCTAAATGTCTGGCAATCGCTTTTAGACCACTTTAAGAATCGCCCCTAAATGTCTTTGGCAATCGCTTTTAGACCACTTTAAGAATCGCCCCTAAATGTCTCTGGCAATCGCTTTTAGACCACTTTAAGAATCGCCCCTAAATTTCTTTGGCAATCGCTTTTAGACCACTTTAAGAATCGCCCCTAAATGTCTCTGGCAATCGCTTTTAGACCACTTTAAGAATCGCCCCTAAATGTCTGGCAATCGCTTTTAGACCACTTTAAGAATCGCCCCTAAATGTCTGGCAATCGCTTTTAGACCACTTCAAGAATCGCCCCTAAATGTCTCTGGCAATCGCTTTTAGACCACTTTAAGAATCGCCCCTAAATGTCTGGCAATCGCTTTTAGACCACTTTAAGAATCGCCCCTAAATGTCTCTGGCAATCGCTTTTAGACCACTTTAAGAATCGCCCCTAAATGTCTGGCAATCGCTTTTAGACCACTTCAAGAATCGCCCCTAAATGTCTGGCAATCGCTTTTAGACCACTTTAAGAATCGCCCCTAAATGTCTTTGGCAATCGCTTTTAGACCACTTTAAGAATCGCCTCTAAATGTCTCTGGCAATCGCTTTTAGACCACTTTAAGAATCGCCCCTAAATGTCTGGCAATCGCTTTTAGACCACTTTAAGAATCGCCCCTAAATGTCTGGCAATCGCTTTTAGACCACTTCAAGAATCGCCCCTAAATGTCTCTGGCAATCGCTTTTAGACCACTTTAAGAATCGCCCCTAAATGTCTTTGGCAATCGCTTTTAGACCACTTTAAGAATCGCCTCTAAATGTCTCTGGCAATCGCTTTTAGACCACTTTAAGAATCGCCCCTAAATGTCTGGCAATCGCTTTTAGACCACTTTAAGAATCGCCCCTAAATGTCTGGCAATCGCTTTTAGACCACTTCAAGAATCGCCCCTAAATGTCTCTGGCAATCGCTTTTAGACCACTTTAAGAATCGCCCCTAAATGTCTTTGGCAATCGCTTTTAGACCACTTTAAGAATCGCCCCTAAATGTCTTTGGCAATCGCTTTTAGACCACTTTAAGAATCGCCCCTAAATGTCTTTGGCAATCGCTTTTAGACCACTTTAAGAATCGCCCCTAAATGTCTTTGGCAATCGCTTTTAGACCACTTTAAGAATCGCCCCTAAATGTCTTTGGCAATCGCTTTTAGACCACCCTAAGAATCGCCTCTAAATGACTTTAGCAATCGCCTTTAGACCACTCTTAACTCTAAGAATCGCCTCACCTTGCAACCCCACCGCCAGCTGTCCAGCGACAACCCTCGACAGGCCATGTCGGAGCGCTGTTCCCGCAGTCGCGACGTGTACACCTCGTCAATGTTTCACATTGGCCTTGGTCTCTATGACGATTGTCGATTACCGTTTAACCGCCGACTCAGCGCCACGGTGTTGAAGTGGCTGTCGGAAAACTCCAAAGCCAGACAAGAATTTGGCGAATCACTAACTGCTCACACGATGGAGTCAACTAGAATCTCGTCGCTAACCTTGAGACTAGGAGAGCTTTACCTGTACCAGCACGCGGCCAACTGCGAGCACATAATAGTGTTCTCTGACGTCAGCTTGAAGCATCCAGCGACCGATCCCGAGCATCTGCCGTTAGCCAGATTCAGTCACGGCTTCTCCTCGTTGACTTTCGCCTACCGAGACTGCCAGCTGTGCCGCTCGGCTCGGGCTGAACTTTTGATTTCAGATTGCGACGAGCTGTTTGACGAGACCATGTGCGCTTGTATTGACTGTTGCAGAGTGGCTCTGCTGAGTGCTGACGGCAGCAAGCGGGTGCCTTTCTGCGCTTTTTGCATTTGAATTGTAGTGCTGTGTGATCAGCTTGAGGTTTGGGGTCAGGTCTGCAGGGGTTTGGGGTCAGGTCTGTAGGGGTTTTGGGGTTAGGTCTGTAGGGGTTTTGGGGTCCGGTCTGTAGGGGTTTTGGGGTCAGGTCTGTAGGGGTTTTGGGGTCAGGTCTGTAGGGGTTTTGGGGTCAGGTCTGTAGGGGTTTTGGGGTCAGGTCTGTAGGGGTTTTGGGGTCAGGTCTGTAGGGGTTTTGAGGTCAGGTCTGTAGGGGTTTTGGGGTCAGGTCTGTAGGGGTTTTGGGGTCAGGTCTGTAGGGGTTTTGGGGTCAGGTCTGTAGGGTTTTGGGGTCAGGTCTGTAGGGGTTTTGGGGTCAGGTCTGTAGGGGTTTTGGGGTCAGGTCTGTAGGGGTTTTGGGGTCAGGTCTGTAGGGGTTTTGAGGTCATGTCTGTAGGGGTTTTGGGGTCAGATCTATAGAGTAAGTATATTGATTGGGGTCAGATCTGTAGAAGCATTGGGTCAGTGAAAATATTTTAATAAATTGCGTTTCGCGAGCCTATGATTACAAGCTTGCAATCCACTTTCTAATGCATTTTTACTGCTTTTGTAACCCATCGATATGCTGTTGGCTTTAAGGAAAAAAATATCTTTTTTCGATTCTAAAATTAGTTGATTATGTTTAAGTTTGTAAATTGTTAGGTCAAATATAATTGCAAGTTTGTATACTTTTAATCGTAAACTATGGAACTGAAGACGGCTGTGTTGTGTTAACAGGCAGCGGTTCAATGAGAGAAATTGAGGAAGACGGTCGTTTACACGTGCGGTTTACTCTTACTTTTTATTGGCTTGAGATACTACTGCTGCTGCTAAAACTAGTACTACCACTAGTACTACTACTAGCTCGTACTACTTCTACTACTACTACTACTACTACTGCTACTACTGCCACTACTACTACTACTACTGCTACTACTGCCACTACTACTACTACTACTGCTACTACTGCCACTACTACTGCCACTACTACTACTACTACTACTGCCACTACTACTGCCACTACTACTACTACTGCTACTACTGCCACTACTACTACTACTGCTACTACTGCCACTACTACTACTACTACTACTGCCATTACTACTTATCCAGTAAATCTGGACTCTAAGCTGGATGATATGAACACCCTAAACTGGACGATGTAAACACACTTAACAGGATGATATAAACAGCATAAACTAAACATATAAACGACCCAGAAATAAGCTTTTTTAATACAAAAAACTTCACAAAATTCCCTACATACTACTACTACTGGCAACCTGTTTCACTCTTTGAAATTAGTTTTATAAAAATAATCATATAGACTAAAATAATGACAAGGAGACAAATGCCGGCCAGGTTATTGATATCGCTAACAATAATCATTTTAGAATGCGTCAAGCATTCCTTCTGTAATAGTTGTTTTTTATTAGTTTTATTCCAAGAAATCGTTTAATATTTCGAGCATAAAATATAATTATTTGGTGCTAATGAGTCTGACACAGACTACTATAAGTAGAGCAGGAGAAGCGGTTGCGCGTGCATTTAAACATTTGCTAAGTGCTCTAAATTTTCTGGTAAATAAAACAGGCGCTATATTAAAGCTATTTTTGTTGCTTTCAAAAATTGGCATGATAAGGCAAAAGTTTTACACCTGGATAGAGTGAGTCATTTTTTGTGGAGATAAACACAATTTGAACAAAATTTGAAGACGTTCTTACATGAATATATGAGACTATTAAAACAACTATAGAAAAGTAAAAACGCTATGGTCTTAAAAATGGACACAAAGTTACAAAATTGGTTTAAATTTAAACAATCGGAACTACTAAGTAAGTAGCGACAAAGTCTTGTGCGTTCTGTGTTTCGAGGTTAAGGCAGGCCAAATGAAATGAATTTTTCTGACAGCTATCAAATAAAGCGAAAAAGATAAACAAACGAACACTTGATCCCGCCTTTTAGTGCAGCGGTTAAAATTGTTAAGGAGCAGCTCAACAGCGACTCCTTTGTTTGTTTCATGAGAAGTAAAACTAATCTTCGAAAATTGGATTTAAAGTAGATGATATAAACACCCTAAATAGGATGATATCAACAGCCTTAACAGGATGATATAAACACCATAAACAGGATGATATCAACAGCCTAAACATGATGATATCAACAGCCTAAATAGGATGATATCAACAGCCTAAACAGAATGATATCAACAGCCTAAACAGAATTGATATCAACAGCCTAAACAGAATTGATATCAACAGCCTAAACAGGATGATATCAACAGCCTAAACAGAATTGATATCAACAGCCTAAACAGGATGATATCAACAGCCTAAACAGGATGATATCAACAACCTAAATAGAATGATATCAACAGCCTAAACAGGATGATATAAACACCCTAAATAGGATGATATCAACAGCCTAAACAGAATGATATCAACAGCCTAAACAGAATTGATATCAACAGCCTAAACAGGATGATATCAACAGCCTAAACAGGATGATATCAACAACCTAAATAGAATGATATCAACAGCCTAAACAGGATGATATCAACAACCTAAATAGGATGATATCAATAGCCTAAACAGTATGATATCAACAACCTAAATAGGATGATATAAACACCCTAAATAGGATGATATCAACAGCCTTAACAGGATGATATAAACACCATAAACAGGATGATATCAACAGCCTAAACATGATGATATCAACAGCCTAAATAGGATGATATCAACAGCCTAAACAGAATGATATCAACAGCCTAAACAGAATTGATATCAACAGCCTAAACAGGATGATATCAACAGCCTAAACAGGGTGATATCAACAACCTAAATAGAATGATATCAACAGCCTAAACAGGATGATATCAACAACCTAAATAGGATGATATCAATAGCCTAAACAGTATGATATCAACAACCTAAATAGGATGATATAAACACCCTAAATAGGATGATATAAACACCCTAAACAGAATGATATCAACAGCCTAAACAGGATAATATCAACAGCCTAAGCAGGATGATATCAACAACCTAAATAGGATGATATCAACAGCCTAAACAGTGTGATATCAACAACCTAAATAGGATGATATCAACAACCTAAATAGGATGATATCAACAGCCTAAGCAGGATGATATCAACAACCTAAATAGGATGATATCAACAGCCTAAACAGTGTGATATCAACAGCCTAAACAGGATGATATCAACAACCTAAATAGGATGATATCAATAGCCTAAACAGTATGATATCAACCACCTAAATAGGATGATATAAACACCCTAAACAGAATGATATCAACAGCCTAAACAGGATGAAATCAACAGCCTAAGCAGGATGATATCAACAACCTAAATAGGATGATATCAACAGCCTAAACAGTGTGATATCAACAACCTAAATAGGATGATATCAACAGCCTAAGCAGGATGATATCAACAACCTAAATAGGATGATATAAACAGCCTAAATAGGATGATATAAACAGCCTAAACAGGATGATATCAACAACCTAAATAGGATGATATCAACAGCCTAAACAGTGTGATATCAACAACCTAAATAGGATGATATCAACAACCTAAATAGGATGATATCAACAGCCTAAATAGGATGATATAAACAGCTTAAACAGACGGATATAAACACCTTAGACAGGATGATATAAACACCCTAAACAGGATGATATAAACACCCTAAACAGGACGACATAATCACCCTAAACAGGATGATATAAACACCCTAAACAATATGATATAAACACCCTAGAAAGAAGCCTTTTTAAAACAAAAAAAGTTTCACAAAACGACGTAATGATAACCAACTACAAACCGTGCGGGAATGTCGAGAAAAAGTCAAAAAAACAAACGGCAAATTAAAAGACCTGCTTTTTCTTAAAAAACATTTTAATAAATTTATATCAGACAGTTCCAGGTACATGTAGTTAATTGTAATCCATTGGGCAAGCCTGCTTATAGCGTGGTCGAAGTTTACATTTGACTTTTTTAACTTCTAACTCAAGCATTCGCCACGTGCTGCCTGAGAATTCCGCCTCCGCCTCCGCCGGCGCCACCGCCGCCGCCTCCAGGAAGTCCGGCGGCCGGAGTGGCCCGCGAACGAGTCTGCGCTGGAGGCAGCGGTGGTGGCTGCTGCTGTGGATCCGCTGTGCTGACCGGCCTCGCTTCGTAGGTCACCGCGCCGCTGCCGCCGCCCCCGACGCTCGTGTTGGAGCTGTAGGTCACAGTGCGGCTGCTGGACTGCAGGCCTGGGCCGCTGTGACCGCTGTGCGCGCCTCCTGGGAGTGTCATGGGGACAGTGGTCTCGGGGTAGGACTGCGATGCCTTGGTACTGGCTCGGCCAGCCTCCCAGATCCTCAGTTTGTTGGGCCAGCCTCCCAGTTCCTTAGTTTGTTGTGCCAGCCTCCCAGATCCCCAGTTGCTGGGCCAGCCTCCCAGATCCCCAGTTGCTGGACCAGCCTCCCAGAGTGTCAGTTGCTAGGCCAGCCTCCCAAATCCTCAGTTGCTAGGCCAGCCTCCCAAATCCTCAGTTGCTGGGCCAGCCTCCCAAATCCTCCCCGAGGGCGGCCCTCAGGGATTTCAGCAGTGTTTATCAAACCCCAACAACTCACTGCTGCTGTGAACCTCGGTGCGCCTCTCAACTCGCTGCTCCATCACCACGCTGGGCTTTTCCTGGCTGCGAAAGCTGCCCTCCCGACTTTCAATTGCGCTGCCCTCGGCGTCCAGCAGCTTCCTGTAGGCGGCGATCTCCAGCTCCAGGCTGATCTTCGCGTCCATCAGGCCTTGCATCTCCTGCAGCACCCTGCGAAGGTCGTCCTCGATGGCCCGCCGCACGGCGTCCATCTGGTCCAGCTCCTCCTCGTAGCGGCGCCGCTCCGACTCGGCGTCTCGGCGAACGTCTTCAATCTGGCGCTCCAGCTGGTCGTTCTGGAGGCGAAGTTTGGGGGGGGGCAGTTGATGGTGAGTTGTGTTCTTGAGTCTGGATATGGCTCTTATTTAAATTGATAATCTGGGAGGTTTGGGAGGAGAACTGAGGATCTGGGAGGCTGGGCCAGCAACTGAGGATCTGGGAGGCTGGCCCAGCAACTGGGGATCTGGGAGACTGGCCCAGCAACTGGGGATCGGGGAGGCTGGCCCAGCAACTGAGAATCTGGGAGGCTGGCCCAGCGACTGGGGATCGGGGAGGCTGGCCCAGCAACTGAGAATCTAGGAGGCTGGCCCAGCGACTGAGGATCTGGCAGGCTGGGCCAGCAACTGAGGATCTGGCAGGCTGGGGCAGCAACTGAGGATCTGGCAAGGGTTAACCCGAGAATCAGAGATGAAGTTAGCCATGCAGCTCACCCGAGCCTGAAGCTCAGCAATCCGATTCCTGAGGTCGGCGATGCTGTCTTTCAGCTTCTTGTTTTCCTCCTTTAGGTAGGTGGACTCGGTGGACCCGTGGGCCTGGTTCTTGGCCATCTCTCGCAGCTGAAAGTTTCGCATTGGTCCGGCAATATCTGATTTTACGAGCTGCCCCAGAAACCTTTTTAGAAGGCATATTATGAGATCCTATTTACTTATTCACTGTCCAACCAGCGTCGCCTTTCTGACTTAGGGCTGTTCTCTCACCATGTCTCTAATCTCTCCCTGGGTTTTACGGCTCAGCGGCTCTTATCTCATACTACGTCTCATCTCACTCTCTCTATTAGCTCATTTTCATTTTCATATCATCTTCATCTAAGTCTCTTCGTCTCTTCTCACCCCTTCGCATCTGAAGGCTGCATACGGCTGTTCAGTCCAAGGACTGGGGGGGGGGGGTCACCACACGCACCCTCCATTACCCCCAGCTAAGGCTGGCACCCATTTTACAGCTGGGTGAACTGACGCAATGCAGTTAGTTGAGTGTCTTGCTCAAGGACACAAATTGTTCCGAGTGGGATCGGGAATCGAACCCCCGACCTTCAAGTCATAATTACGACGCTCTGGACCACTAGACTATAACCTGAATATATTAGAAAGTATAAAACTGTATTGAACTAGTGATACAGGCTTGAAAATTCCAGAATAGTCCGCACAAACCTTGGTCATGTAGATCGCCTCCAGCTCAACTCGCACAGAATCAATCTTGTCGTCGTATTCCTTCTGAATGTCGTGAATGGCTTGACTGAGTTCGGACTTCCAGAACTCTCGACTGTCGTCTGCATTCACCTTGATTAGCGCCTTGAGTTCCATGATTTCCTGAAGGATTTTTAAGGTATGCAAACTGTGACTTAGGGCTGAGGGCAGTGAAATTTCGGGTGTTGAATGAATCTCAAAACTTCAGGGGCTGAAAGAATGTCGAAAATTCAGGGGCTGAATGAATCTCGAAACTTCAGGGGCTGAATGAATCTCAAAACTTGAGGGGCTGAATGAATCTCAAAACTTGAGGGGCTGAATGAATCTCAAAACTTGAGGGGCTGAATGAATCTCGAAACTTCATGGGCTAAATTAATCTGAAAACTTCAGGGGCTGAATGAATTTTAAAACTTCAGGGGCTGAAAGAATGTCGAAACTTTAGGAGCTAAATAAATATCTAAAAACTTCAGGGGCTGAATGAATCTCGAAACTTTAGGGGCTGAATGAATCTCAAAACTTCAGGGGCTGAATGACTCTGAAAACTTCAGGGACTGAATGAATAAAGCTAGGACACTCACCTGCTCGTGCACCTGCTTCAGGAACAGCAGCTCCTCGCGCAATGTCTGATTCTCAGTCTGGGCGGCAATTCGACCGGCAGTCTCGGACTCCAGATCCGTGTGCATCCTGGCCATGTCGTCCTTCATCTTCGTCATCACTTGCTTCACACGCGACTTCTCGTCTTCGAGCTGACCCAGGCGGCGGCGAAGTAGCGAGATTTCACCGTCCCGGTCGGCCAATTCGTGGTGCATCCGGTCCATTTTCTCGCCGCAGTGCTCGAACTGGCTGTTCAAGTTGTTGTACCTGGGGGGGATTTTGGTTTTTATGTATTTCATTAAGCTGCTTCTTGTTTCTGAATAAAGTGTACAAGGCTCAGTTTGATCTATTTTCAGGATCTTACATTAATGACGTCATGATCTATATTTAGAACTTTACAATACTGATGTTATGATCTATTTTTTTAACACAAATGACGTCATGATCTATTCTTGGAACGCAGAAATGGCTTTCAGGATCTACTTTTCTAAGCTAATCTTTTTACGTTCGCATTAAGAAATATGAGCCGTCGCTATCTGATGCGCTTTCAATGTGCATTTTTCTTTGCATAAGTTTGACGAGTTATTTGTACGATTCATGAAAGTTATGCTTAGCCAATAGCCAATAAGGCTCTCACAGATCGCGCAGATCTCGCAGCTGCGTGTCCACGGAGACCAGCTTCGCCTCCTTCTCTCCCTTCAGCCTCTCGGCCTCATCGAGAAGCCGGCGCATTTGAGCCAGCTCAGTCTCGTAGGCCTGCCGGATCTTCTCGGTCTCCTTGCCCCAGCGTGACTTCAGATAGTCGAGCTCTTCGCGCTGCTTTTTGTTCTGCGCTTGGAGGTAGCGCGTCTGCGGGGGCGTTGGCGAGAGTTTTTGAGCCAATGCAGCATGAGGCCTTTCTAACATTTCTGGGTTTAGGAGGGCCGTGGCTCCCCGACACAGAGCCTTTCGGCGACATCGTCCAACGCAATCAGCGCTGACGGCAATGCTGCCCATTCCGCTGACTCCTGAGCATACACAATCGCGCCAATACTGTACGCAGGCACGCACTCAAACACGCTCACACAGGGTGCGGTGGCAATTTCTAGCCATTAAAAAATATATATTTAGAAATCATACCGGTACACAGGTAAAACATTCAAACCTTCTCAATGAACCCAGCCAGCCTCTCGTTCAGTCCTTGCATCTCTTTTTTACTTCGACTGCGATTCTCCACAACCTGTCGAATGTTTTCGGGAATTTCGGCCTCCAGGGAGCCGCGTCGACTTCGCGTCACCGACATCGAGGTCGATGAGCGGCCACCGCCGGCCACGTGCAGGCTGGGCTGACTGCGGCTGAGGCTGGGGTTCCTCGGCTCAGCGACGGCGCTGTAGTTTGAGGCCACCTGACTGATGCCGAGTGCTCAACAACTCGATTGCTCTTCGTGTAGGTGTGCCTGGTCTTGTACTCGCTTTCAGCTTCCATGGTTGCTCAGTACGAGCGTACTGTTTCAGCTTGTAGTTTAGTTTAGTTAGACTGTAGCCTGCTTAATCCCCCACTGGGTGAAATGAGTTTTTTGGGTGCGGCCGATTCTCTATAGCTATATATATACAAGCTGCGATTATTTTGTTGCGACAGCTCAGCTTAGACTGGAAAAATAGGAAGGGGAGTTTTGAGCTGAGCACTGCCTGGGTAGATCCGCAATTCTGTCTGTCGTTCCCTTGCCTGCGACAACAGCAATTTTTTGTTGGCGGAGGGGAAGAGCACGGGGCGTTTCTCTTTTGTGTGTGTCAGATTATTGGGTGGTGGCGGGTGAGTTGGGGGCAGAAGCTGAGCATAGCTAGGATAGAGGGAATGATGGGAGTGCACACGGTAGCTCAGCAGACAGACACATGCCTACCTTTAGTGTACATCTCTCTCACGCCACCGTTGCTCCCCCCCTCTCTCTGTCCCCTGTTTCTTCTCTTCAAATCCCTTTCCCTGTTCAACCTCTCTCTACCTCTCTCTCTCTCTCTCTCTATGCAAGTCTCATCCCTTCAATCAGTTTCTGTTGCTAAGGGCGACGAACCCCAAAGCAGCTAGGCGATATAGTGCAAGGCATAGTGAGGTGAGCTCTTGAGGAGGGAGGTAACCGGAAGCAAAATTGACTTGAAGTGCAGGCGAGAGTGAGTAGACTCAAAATTGAGCTGCATAGACACGGAAGCGCAGCTTGTTTAATTGAATTTCTTGTATGCTCAGTTGTTGGCAGTTCTAGCAAACATGTGTTAAGGCGGTACTGCATTTACTTCAGTGCTGACTTTCCCGTCTGATGTCGCGACGGGAGAGGCTTCTTAAATTGTTAATTAATTCCTTGAGTCCTATGCAGCCACGATATGGAGTTAAATTGAATTTTTTAAGCGTTAAGTTGAGGTTCTAAAGTTCTGTATAGAATAGTTTTCTATAATAATGAATGCTAGGTACTGAATGCATGAATTGGGATTGCAGATATTGCAGATAAAACAATGCAAAACTCAAGTATACAGGCAAAACTGCTTTGCAGTTTTTTCATTGATTGTCATTAAACCAGGAAAGAAGACTCTTAAACGTACGAGTATATATGGTATTATAAGCATGAAGTTTACTAGCTAAATTATTTTTAATGTTCCTTAAATTAAATTGGATGAAACTGCGCAACTAACACTACTGATAGTGATGGCATACTGAACAGTAGTCTAAGTGGGTAGAGTCGTGCAATCTGCTTTTCATAGAGAGTGATGAAGGGATGCCTTTAACTATAGACTATCGCACGAGAATACAGATACAAATACAGAAATATTCATCAAAGTAAATTGCTACATTGTACCCATAGCAAAATATTGAGAAAACAGCTAGTGATGTTTTTTCCAACAAACAAGTTTCATATTTTCAATTGATTCATACTCGATACTATAGCGTGACAAGCAGTTTTTGTGCGGCTCTGAGTTAACTTAAAAAAGTAAAATGAGCATTCGAGTTATTTTTTGATGGATGGCTTCAGCTGGGTTAACGTAAGGGCGGCTGGTCCCGCAACTGAGGATCTGGGAGGCTGGCCAAGCAACTGAGGATCTGGGAGGCTGGCCCCGCAACTGAGGATCTGGGAGGCTGGCCCAGCAACTGAGGATCTGGGAGAGCGGATAGTACTTAAACTTGAGTGCATGTTTTTGCTAGCTAGAAATTGGGTCAGGTTAAATGTTTCTGCAGGACAGGAACCTTATGGCTAAATAAAAGTCATGCGTTGCACATTATGAGTTGATCCACTATAGAGCAACCCGTCAATTGCCGCCAATAATATCGAACTCGTTGAACAGAGTCTCCGTGTCGTCAGACAGTCGCATGTACGCCAGCCAGTAGATGATGTTGAAGCAGGTAAAAGCCAGCGGAAACACCAGCCGGGAGTTCATGTCCACCCTGGATGGTGCAGACTTTGATACGCAGTACCTGCAAGAAGCCGGTCTGTTACCGCCTGCCTCGCAAAGCGGGTCGCTGCTCTGACAATTGCCCAGCAGAGCGGCTGCTGCAGCCGCAGTGGAAGTTTCCGCGTTTGTCTCGACAACCTCCGCGATGGTCTCCGGAGCGGCGTCAACTCCTGAGGCGCCTACCGTCGATGACTCGGCATTGGTGCTGGGATTGCAGACCACCCGGCCATGCAGGAAGCGTTGCAGCTCCTGCGGTGAAAATTTAATGCGTAATTTTCTTTCTAGCTGTCTAAGAAATTTTGCTCACCGACTGCCTGTCTGGTTGAAATTTTCTAGACTCAAATTACCGAGATTTCAGTTGGACCTTGGCACACATCTCTTGCTCGATAAGCGAAGAGCGCGTCTCATTTTAAATTTAGATTGGAGTATGCAAATTTTGTTGAAAGAAATTCAACCGCTTTCTACCATTTTTATCTGTAGTTGTACGCTTTTCGTTCTGGCGTTGCTACGTAATTCAGTTAGAGCCGAGTGTCGATTTTAGTGATTGTTGTTTTTTTACAGAAACTTTCACAATATTTAGTAGCTTTTTTGTGATAAAAAAGAGTTAATAACCATAAAAATTGACGACAGATTAATCATGCTTCACTGCGTTTTAAATTGAGACAATTAAATTAAAGAAAATAAATATTTATAAAGTGGTTATCACTGATAAATATGATAGTTCAGCGACCAAACTATAAAATTAGACGCGATTTTCTAGAACTGAAGCGACTGGAACTGAAGCGACTGGAACTGAAGCGACTAACTGGAACTGAAGCGACTAACTGGAACTGAAGCGACTAACTAGAACTGAAGCGACTAACTGGAACTGAAGCGACTAACTGGAACTGAAGCGACTAACTGGAACTGAAGCGACTGGAACTGAAGCGACTAACTGGAACTGAAGCGACTGGAACTGAAGCGACTGGAACTGAAGCGACTAACTGGAACTGAAGCGACTAACTGGAACTGAAGCGACTGGAACTGAAGCGACTGGAACTGAAGCGACTGGAACTGAAGCGACTGGAACTGAAGCGACTAACTGGAACTGAAGCGACTGGAACTGAAGCGACTGGAACTGAAGCGACTGGAACTGAAGCGACTGGAACTGAAGCGACTGGAACTGAAGCGACTGGAACTGAAGCGACTGGAACTGAAGCGACTGGAACTGAAGCGACTGGAACTGAAGCGACTGGAACTGAAGCGACTGGAACTGAAGCGACTGGAACTGAAGCGACTGGAACTGAAGCGACTGGAGCTGAAGCGACTGGAACTGAAGCGACTAAATTGAACTGAAGCGACTGGAACTGAAGCGACTAACTGGAACTGAAGCGACTAACTGGAACTGAAGCGACTAACTTGAACTGAAGCGACTGGAACTGAAGCGACTGGAACTAAAGCGACTAACTTGAACTGAAGTGACTAAATGGAACTGAAGCGACTGGAACTGAAGCGACTAACTGGAACTGAAGCGACTAACTTGAACTGAAGCGACTAACTGGAACTGAAGCGACTAACTTGAACTGAAGCGACTGGAAGTGAAGCGACTAACTGGAACTGAAGCGACTAACTTGAACTGAAGCGACTAACTGGAACTGAAGCGACTAACTTGAACTGAAGCGACTAACTGGAACTGAAGCGACTAACTTGAACTGAAGCGACTGGAACTGAAGCGACTAACTTGAACTGAAGCGACTAACTGGAACTGAAGCGACTAACTTGAACTGAAGCGACTAACTTGAACTGAAGCGACTAACTTGAACTGAAGCGACTAACTGGAACTGAAGCGACTAACTTGAACTGAAGCGACTGGAACTGAAGCGACTAACTTGAACTGAAGCGACTAACTGGAACTGAAGCGACTAACTGGAACTTAAGCGACTAACTGGAACTGAAGTGACTAAATGGAACTGAAGCGACTGGAACTGAAGCGACTGGAACTGAAGCGACTGGAACTGAAGCGACTGGAACTGAAGCGACTGGAACTGAAGCGACTGGAACTGAAGCGACTGGAACTGAAGCGACTGGAACTGAAGCGACTGGAACTGAAGCGACTGGAACTGAAGCGACTGGAACTGAAGCGACTGGAACTGAAGCGACTGGAACTGAAGCGACTGGAACTGAAGCGACTGGAACTGAAGCGGCTGGAACTGAAGCGACTGGAACTGAAGCGACTGGAACTGAAGTGACTAACTTGAACTGAAGCGACTAACTGGAACTGAAGCGACTAACTGGAACTGAAGCGACTAACTGGAACTGAAGCGACTAACTGGAACTGAAGCGACTAACTTGAACTGAAGCGACTAACTGGAACTTAAGCCACTAACTGGAACTGAATTGACTAAATGAAGCTGAAGCGACTGGAACTGAAGCGACTGGAACTGAAGCGACTAACTGGAACTTAAGCGACTGGAACTGAATTGACTAAATGAAGCTGAAGCGACTGGAACTGAAGCGACTGGAACTGAAGCGACTAACTGGAACTTAAGCGACTGGAACTGAAGCGACTGGAACTGAAGTGACTAACTTGAACTGAAGCGACTAACTGGAACTGAAGCGACTGGAACTGAAGCGACTGGAACTGAAGTGACTAACTTGAACTGAAGCGACTAACTGGAACTGAAGCGACTGGAACTGAAGCGACTGGAACTGAAGCGACTGGAACTGAAGCGACTGGAACTGAAGCGACTGGAACTGAAGCGACTGGAACTGAAGCGACTGGAGCTGAAGCGACTGGAACTGAAGCGACTGGAACTGAAGCGACTGGAACTGAAGCGACTGGAACTGAAGCGACTGGAACTGAAGCGACTGGAACTGAAGTGACTAACTTGAACTGAAGCGACTAACTGGAACTGAAGCGACTAACTGGAACTGAAGCGACTAACTGGAACTGAAGCGACTAACTGGAACTGAAGCGACTAACTTGAACTGAAGCGACTAACTTGAACTGAAGCGACTAACTTGAACTGAAGCGACTAACTTGAACTGAAGCGACTAACTTGAACTGAAGCGACTAACTTGAACTGAAGCGACTAACTGGAACTTAAGCGACTAACTGGAACTGAATTGACTAAATGAAGCTGAAGCGACTGGAACTGAAGCGACTGGAACTGAAGCGACTAACTGGAACTGAAGCGACTGGAACTGAAGCGACTGGAACTGAAGTGACTGGAACTGAAGCGACTAACTGGAACTGAAGCGTCTGGAACTGAAGCGACTGGAACTGAAGCGACTGGAGCTGAGGCGACTGGAGCTGAAGCGACTGGAACTGAAGCGACTGGAACTGAAGCGACTGGAACTGAAGCGACTGGAACTGAAGCGACTGGAACTGAAGCGACTGGAACTGAAGTGACTAACTTGAACTGAAGCGACTAACTGGAACTGAAGCGACTAACTGGAACTGAAGCGACTAACTGGAACTGAAGCGACTAACTGGAACTGAAGCGACTAACTTGAACTGAAGCGACTAACTGGAACTGAAGTGACTAACTTGAACTGAAGCGACTAACTGGAACTGAAGCGACTGGAACTGAAGCGACTGGAACTGAAGCGACTGGAACTGAAGCGACTGGAACTGAAGTGACTAACTTGAACTGAAGCGACTAACTGGAACTGAAGCGACTAACTGGAACTGAAGCGACTAACTGGAACTGAAGCGACTAACTTGAACTGAAGCGACTGGAACTGAAGCGACTAACTTGAACTGAAGCGACTAACTGGAACTGAAGCGACTAACTGGAACTTAAGCGACTAACTGGAACTGAAGTGACTAAATGGAACTGAAGCGACTGGAACTGAAGCGACTAACTGGAACTGAAGCGACTGGAACTGAAGCGACTAACTGGAACTGAAGCGACTGGAACTGAAGCGACTAGAACTGAAGTGACTAACTGGAACTGAAGCGACTGGAACTGAAGCGACTAACTGGAACTGAAGCGACTGGAACTGAAGCGACTAACTGGAACTGAAGCGACTGGAACTGAAGCGACTGGAACTGAAGCGACTAACTGGAACTGAAGCGACTGGAACTGAAGCGACTGGAACTGAAGCGACTAACTGGAACTGAAGCGACTGGAACTGAAGCGACTGGAACTGAAGCGACTAACTAGAACTGAAGCGACAGGCTGAAACTCAGGCTACAACTAAAAAATGAAACCTCTAATAAATCAATTGCAGGCGTAATTACCGCAGGCATGCAGAAAGTAAGTAAAATATAGCAAACACAAAAAATACCAAAAGAATAATGACTCGATCGAAAAGAAAAACTTCAATATAAATAATAATGAGACAATTATTAGCCTAACGCTGTTATGTGCGTCCGCAGCTGGCTGCTCAGCTTGATGATGGGGCTGGTGCCGGGTTCGAGTCTGGAACAGAGGCGAGCTGTGGGAGCAGCCCCGAAGGCGGTGCGTGAGCTGACTCGAGCCCGCCGCTCTGAACCTGGGATAGAGCACCTTTAACCGGCGGCTGTCCTGCGAGCGCGTTTTGTGCATTTTTTACCGTGGAGCAATTAAAATTTACGGTTAGAGAGGTGTGGTGTGCACAGATGAGAATGGCTCTTGTCTTATCTTGTCTCTTTCATCTCCGACGGCGCCTTTGAACATTTAAGACGCGGCGTTAGCTGATAAGATAATCTAATTATAGCTCTATGACACCTAAACATAATTATCACACCTGACTGTGTATGCAATAATAGTTAATTTACAAACCAAATTATGTCAAAGTAACTTTTTATTGCAGCTTTTTTAAACGAAATTATAAATAAATATATTTCCTGCCTATTTTACGAACAAGTATCCATGATACTGGGGGCAATAGCCTAGTGGTCTGGCTCGGCGCTCTGAGGTTATGGAGTGCCCAGGCTCGATTCCAAGTGCAGTCACACTAATTTGGAACTAAATTGGAATCTCGGCTTGGCTCTGCTTGTCCAATTAACGGCCTTGAGGGCTAACCCCCAAGGCACAGTGAAGTGTACATGCCCAACGATAAAAACGTTAGGGCTGCTGCACACTCCTGCCTGTGTGAGTGTGTGCCTGTGCGTATGACTGCGTACGTTTCCGCGCGCCTGTGTGCCTGCCTGCTCAGGGGAAGTCGGCGGAATGGGCAGCAATGCCTCTGGCCGGTTGTGTGACAATGTCGCTTAAAATGCAATGCGCCAGGGTGCACAACAGCCCCATGATGCTGATCTTCGGAATTTTAGTCAAACCTTTGGTTGGATCTGTGAGTCAGTGCGTCAGTCCAATCTGTGAGTCAGTGCGTCAGTCCAATCTGTGAGTCAGTCCAATCTGTGAGTCAGTCCAATCTGTGAGTCAGTCCAATCTGTGAGTCAGTCCAATCTGTGAGTCAGTCCAATCTGTGAGTCAGTCCAATCTGTGAGTCAGTCCAATCTGTGAGTCAGTGCGTCAGTCCAATCTGTGAGTCAGTCCAATCTGTGAGTCAGTGCGTCAGTCCAATCTGTGAGTCAGTCCAATCTGTGAGTCAGTCCAATCTGTGAGTCAGTCCAATCTGTGAGTCAGTCCAATCTGTGAGTCAGTGTGTCAGTCCAATCTGTGAGTCAGTCCAATCTGTGAGTCAGTCCAATCTGTGCGTCAGTCCAATCTGAGTCAGTGCGTCAGTCCAATCTGAGTCAGTGCGTCAGTCCAATCTGTGAGTCAGTCCAATCTGTGAGTCAGTGCGTCAGTCCAATCTGTGAGTCAGTGCGTCAGTCCAATCTGTGAGTCAGTCCAATCTGTGAGTCAGTCCAATCTGTGAGTCAGTCCAATCTGTGAGTCAGTCCAATCTGTGAGTCAGTCCAATCTGTGAGTCAGTGCGTCAGTCCAATCTGTGAGTCAGTCCAATCTGTGAGTCAGTCCAATCTGTGAGTCAGTGCGTCAGTCCAATCTGTGAGTCAGTGCGTCAGTCCAATCTGTGAGTCAGTGCGTCAGTCCAATCTGTGAGTCAGTGCGTCAGTCCAATCTGTGAGTCAGTCCAATCTGTGAGTCAGTCCAATCTGTGAGTCAGTCCAATCTGTGAGTCAGTCCAATCTGTGAGTCAGTCCAATCTGTGAGTCAGTGCGTCAGTCCAATCTGTGAGTCAGTCCAATCTGTGAGTCAGTCCAATCTGTGAGTCAGTGCGTCAGTCCAATCTGTGAGTCAGTGCGTCAGTCCAATCTGTGAGTCAGTGCGTCAGTCCAATCTGTGAGTCAGTGCGTCAGTCCAATCTGAGTCTGTGCGTCAGTCCAATCTGAGTCAGTGCGTCAGTCCAATCTGAGTCAGTGCGTCAGTCCAATCTGAGTCAGTGCGTCAGTCCAATCTGTGAGTCAGTGAGTCAGTCCAATCTGTGAGTCAGTCCAATCTGTGAGTCAGTCCAATCTGTGAGGCAGTCCAATCTGTGAGGCAGTCCAATCTGTGAGTCAGTGCGTCAGTCCAATCTGTGAGTCAGTCCAATCTGTGAGTCAGTGCGTCAGTCCAATCTGTGAGTCAGTGCGTCAGTCCAATCTGTGAGTTGGACCTGTGAGTCATGTCACCTTTTAAATTTGGTTCATTTCTTGACACTAAGAAATGCATACCTGTGTAGTAAAGAAACAGGTATCTGGACGTTTGACATGTTTTTTCGACGCTCAAACTGTCAGAAGGACTTCACTAACTTTGGTCATTTTTACCTGCCAGTTGAGGTAAATCGAACATAAGTAATTTTCAACCGTATTTACCTACCTGAATTTACCCACCTGATCTTAGTACGAGTATAGGGCATCGGGGACTGTTAATCTTGGACTCAACTGGATTTACAGAAGACTCTCCATAATCCCCAAGGATCTTTGCTCAAAAGACGCTTTTTATAAAAAATATAAACAAGACAAGTTGAGCAACTAATAGTTTGTCCTGCTGGATCAGTTAGCCAGGTGATTAACTGCCAGTGCCAGGTATTTCCTTGCAGGCAGATAGCTCGTAATTGAGGGCTTTTAAACAGTCCAAGTGGCCTCAGGTTCCTAAAGACAGATTTTGGATTTTTGGGTGTAAAACCGGGACAAAAATTTGACAGAATCGCTAACTAACTGTAGCACCAAGAAGTCGATAAAAAGCGCCAAAATCTAAGAAGAAATTACTGTAAAATTGGCGCCAAATCAAATGACGCAAAATTGTTACTCAAAAGAAATTAAGCATATGCAGATTCTGTTCTGGTATTTGAATTTCTGATTGTTTTGTTCAAAGTAACTTGACAATGACATTACTCAGGTATATGAAGGTAAATGGTCTCACCAGCTCACGAACGGTGCCCCCCGATTGGGTCAGCCAACCGGCTTGCCTTCCAGACGAGTTCAAGAAGCACCGCCTGTTTCCTCTTTTCACCTGTTGCCGACACCTAGATTCGCCAAATCCGGTTTGAGGGCCGCTCGAGGACTCCAAAGCAGCTGCCGCTTTCGTCAACCTGTTTGAGCACTTCTCTAAATAGCACACCGCCGCGTATTCCAATAACGAAGCGAACACCATAAAGAAGCACGTGACCAGGTACACGTCTATGGATTTTAGATAGCTGATCTTTGGCAGTGCGGCATTAGTTGACGAGATCAAAGTTGTCATGGTGAGCACGGTGGTGATGCCTTCGAGAATTTTAGAAGAGAAATTTTATTACTACGCTGATTTACAATAATTTTGTTTCTAAGTAAAACTGATTGGTAGCGACCTTACTCCTTGACTCCTCCCAGCCAATGAAGCGGAGACACCCACCTCACTCCTTGACTCCTCCCAGCCAATGAAACGGCGACACCCACCTCACTCCTTGACTCCTCCAAGCCAATGAAACGACGACACCCACCTCACTCCTTGACTTCCCCTAGCCAATGAAACGGCGACACCCACCTCACTCCTTAACTCCCCAGCCAATGAAACGACGATACCCACCTCCCTCCTTGACTCCTCCCAGCCAATGAACCAGCTACTGCTATTTCACTCCCTCAATCCTAGCAGCAAGAAGTAGTTGATGGAAACTTTACAAACCCAGAGCCACTCGCGCAGGTACGGCAGATCTAGATAGCCAGAAACTAACCCAGCTAAGCACCACAATCAGAGTGCTGGGAATGTAGATTTGGATGAGGTAATAGCCCATACTCCTGGCAAAGTAGAACTCCGCTGCAAGTCTGGAATAGTTTCCTGTAATTTCGAATAAATTTCATCTGCATTTTGTGAGGTAAAATTAGGATTAGCAAAAATCGGCCCCCTTCAACTTACCCGTGGAAAGTTCCACTTCTCGAATGCGTTTCCGTTTGCCCCGGACAATGTACTGAGGCAGGCGGACATCTTCGGACACCTCCAGCGGTCGGTTCGCGTCCCAGCTGTATCGAATGTCTTTGGTGGTGTAGCCAACTGGTTTGTGACAGGATGTTGCTCGTGGTTAATTGTTGGTTAATAGGCTTGATATAGGTGAATGAATCTGAGACCTTAACTTCAGTTCCTAAATAACAATAAGAAACTCGCATTCTGAATCCCAACTTAGATAACCATGCCGTTAATCTCTCGGCATGAATCTCATACCCTGAATCTCACACCCTGAATCTCACACCCTGAATCTCACACCCTGAATCTCACACCTTGAATCTCATACACTGAAACTCACACCCTGAATCTCACACCCTGAATCTCACACCCTGAATCTCACACCCTGAATCTCACACCCTGAATCTCACACCCTGTATCTCACACCCTGAATCTCACACCCTGAGTCTAAAGCCCTGAATCTCACACCCTGTATCTCACACCCTGAATCTCACACCCTGAATCTCACATGCTGAATCTCACACTCTGAATCTCACACCCTGAGTCTAAAGCCCTGAATCTCACACCCTGAGTGTAAAACCCGGAGTATTATACCATGAATCTTACTCTGGCAATAATCTTCCCTACCACATGAGAACAGGTAAATTTAAATAGCAACTCAAAACCATTTACCACAATCGACTACTCACAGCTTTCAATTTCCACTGAGCAGATCTGAGCGTCCATAGGAAAATAGGTCAGGTCCATGGGGCACATTGCCGTCACAGTCAGTCTGAGGGGTTGGGCAACAGTTGGGCTTCGAGATATTAGTAACAGATAAAAAAGCTCTTTATTGCCCCAGCAACCCAACATTTAGGGTGTGAGATTCAGGATATGAGATCCAGGTGTGAGATTCAGGTTATGAAATTAGTGCACGAAATTCAGGATATGAGATTGCGGGTATGAGATTCAGGGGATTCACGACATTCATGAAGTATGATTCATCAACTGAGATTCATGAACTGAGATTCACGAAGTATGATTCATGAACTGAGATTCACGAAGTATGATTCATGAACTGAGATTCACGAAGTATGATTCATGAACTGAGATTCACGAAGTATGATTCATGAACTGAGATTCATGAACTGAGATTCATGAACTGAGATTCATGAAGTAAGATCCATGAACTGAGATTCATGAACTGAGACTCATGAACTGAGATTCATGAAGCGAGATTCATGAACTGAGATTCATGAAGTAAGATCCATGAACTGAGATTCATGAAGTAAGATTCATGAACTGAGATTCATGAACTGAGACTCATGAACTGAGATTCATGAAGTGAGATTCGGGTTATTCGGTTTAAAAAACTTTACAAAGCTTCTATGCAAATGAGATGCGGGCTGCGTTTAGTCTCACAACTGTTTCTATTTTCTTACTTTAAGAAAGTTCCTCAATTCCGTTTATGAAACAGTTTATAGAAGAAATATTGCCGGGAAAATGCGGTATTATAAGGACAGTATATGACTGTGTGGTCATGCGTGACAAATAATGCTATATAGTGCCAGAAAAGTTCCTTTATTAAAACAAGTAATACCATTTCGGTTAGGGAAACCGCGGGGAAATAAAGGAAAAATAGTTTTTCTTCATCCCAACTAACTGAGTAAGTGGAGAAATGCTGGAGTAAGCACCTCAGGTTGCATGATTGGGAGAATTTTGCTCACCCGATAACTGCTTGCTGTTGATACGAATATACGGATGTGTTCGCTTGGTTAAGCCCGGTTACTATGTGGTTGGTTAAATAACTATTAGATGCCCAGGGGAATTATAGACGGGATTAAGGACTTGTGGATTAAGGGTAATAAGGAGAAGACCTGGATGACTAAAACGAGCATGTAGTACTTGTTGATTTCATTTACACTGTCTCGTTACTGACTTGATATTTGATTTTCCTGTGTCTGCGATACTCATGTCTATTTCTGTGTGCGGTTGCGACTGGGGAGAGAGGGTGAGGCAGGTCAGGAGTAGAGAGAGGGAAAGGTAGAGTGGGAGAAAGAGGGTAAGCGAGGGAGGAAGAGAGATGGGGGAGAGGAAGAGAAGGAGGGAAAGGGAGAAAGAGAGAGGGAGAGGGAGAGGGAGAGGGAGAGGGAGAGGGAGAGAGAGGGAGAGGGAGAGGGAGAGGGAGAGAGAGAGGGAGAGGGAGAGGGAGAGGGAGAGGGAGAGGGAGAGGGAGAGGGAGAGGGAGAGGGAGAGGGAGAGGAAGAGGGAGAGGGAGAGGGAGAGGGAAAAGAGGGGGTGAAAGAGCTCTGAGAGGCAATGCAGAGGAGGTTAGTAGCATGCAGCGTAGGCAGAAAGACACCAGGAGAAGCAGGAGACGGCAATCAGTGAAAAGAAGCCGGCTCAGCAGACAGACGGGAAAAGGAAAGTCTGGGCCTCGGATGATGACAAGAAAGAGCTCAGGAAAGTGACGGGAAGAAGAAAAGCTGGAAGGATCGGGAGAGTGAAGACAGCCACAAGACCAGATCCATCTACAAGTTCAACCCGAGGAACAAAAGCAGCGCGCTAAAGATGTAAAGCAATCATTCTTTTATACTGCTTTCTGGATTCCCCAATAAGATCCACCCTAGTCCGTTAAAACCGAAACTCTAGCAGACAACAATGGCGGTGGAGTTGCAGGTAAAACTTTTTCGGGAATCTAAGAGACCGTCAGAGATGAATGACGGAATTCTAAGAAACAACGGAAAACTTTTTAGTCGAACCGAAAGCGCTACTCTTATTGTTCTCACTATGGAGAAACATACTTTTTCCTTTGTTCAGTAGAATTTTTTCCTTTTATAATTTTTTTGTGTAAAAAGCAACACTGTTAAGAGCTCTATAGGAATGCTTTCTACACACTTTACTTCTATAGGAAAGTGGCAGTTTTGAAATCTTTGACAAAAGTTTTTTTCCAATGTGGTTTTTTCGAAGACAGAAAATCGATATGGAAGAGTTTAAAAGCATGGGGTTTGAAGGGATGAGAAGATCGGGGAGTATGAAAAGAGGGATCAGATAAACAGGGATCAGATAAACAGGGATCAGATAAACAGGGATCAGATAAACATATGGATTAGATAAACATATGGATCAGATAAACAGGGATCAGATAAACAGGGATCAGATAAACAGGGATCAGATAAACATATGGATTAGATAAACATATGGATCAGATAAACAGGGATCAGATAAACAGGGATCAGATAAACAGGGATCAGATAAACAGGGATCAGATAAACAGGGATCAGATAAACAGGGATCAGATAAACAGGGATCAGATAAACAGGGATCAGATAAACAGGGATCAGATAAACAGGGATCAGATAAACAGGGATCAGATAAACAGGGATCAGATAAACAGGGATCAGATAAACATATGGATCAGATAAACAGGGATCAGATAAATATATGGGTCAGATAAACAGGGATCAGATAAACAGGGATCAGATAAACATATGGGTCAGATAAACAGGGATCAGATAAACAGGGATCAGATAAACATATGGGTCAGATAAACAGGGATCAGATAAACAGGGATCAGATAAACATATGGGTCAGATAAACAGGGATCAGATAAACAGGAATCAGATAAACATATGGATCAGATAAACAGGGATCAGATAAACAGGGATCAGATAAACATATGGATCAGATAAACATATGGATCAGATAAACAGGGATCAGATAAACATGATAAACATATGGATTAGATAAACAGGGATCAGATAAACATATGGATCAGATAAACAGGGATCAGATAAAATATGGATCAGATAAACAGGGATCAGATAAACAGGGATCAGATAAACAGGGATCAGATAAACAGGGATCAGATAAACAGGGATCAGATAAACAGGGATGAGAACAATTTCAGGATTACCGAATTGGGATCACAAAAAAACACCCTAAATGTAACGAACTCACCTGAGACTATGAAAGACATTGCCCATGCTGTCAATTCTTAGAAATGCATTCCTAGTTGTGGCGTGATGGAATTCTGACTTTTTAGCATTGGCAAAGAAGGTGTCAGGCCACCAGATCTTGTGCAGCATCTCCTCCGCAATGTTCACACTCTCGTCCAGTTCGTCTTCGCGACCTTTGAGGTAGTGAGCGAACGCCAGCCTCTTGTCCTGCCAGCGCTGCCGAAAGTACATGTCGACCGTGAAATCCTGCAGATTTTTTGTGGTAAGTGTTTAATTTGATAGATAAAATGTAAGTTATATATGATCTATAAGAACATCATGGTACGGAAGTTAGAGTGATCTAATGGGGTATGGGAGTGATCTCATTGAAGATTAGAGTAATCCCATGGAAGATTGGAGTGATCTAATGGGAGACAGGAGTGATCTAATAGGAGATTCAAGTGATTTAATGAGAGATTGGAGTGATCTCATGGGAGGTTAGAGTGATATCACGGGAGATTGGAGTGATCTCATGGGAGATTAGAGTGATCTCATGGGAGATTGGAGTGATCTCATGGGAGATTAGAGTGATCTCATGGGAGATTGGAGTGATCTCATGAGGGATATGAATCTATTTGTAGTATACTAAGAAGTCCATAACATAAAAACAAATTTACCATATTAACTTCGGATATGGAGCTAACAGAAGAGATTCTTACGCTGATATTCACATTGACCGGTTGCTGCTCTGCAAAAGCGATGTTGCAATGGTGCTGGTTAAGGAAAAACTTGTAGATGTATAGTATCCTATCCTAGATAACACAAACGATTTTTTCAGTTGACTGGCTTTATAGTCTATGGTCGAGAGCCCCAGGTCTCAGTTGCGTCATAGACGAACATATTGTCTGCTATGAATGGCAAATGATGGCAAGCAGAAAATAGTCTATGGTCAAAGCTGGGAGGCTCCTGGTAGTCTGACTTCGTCATAAATGTCTATGGTACAATACTGATAATGCTTTGGTCAGGCAAGTTGATAAGCAAGAAAAGGTATATCTTTTATTTTAACTTTATCTTTTACTTCATTTATATTTTATTTAGCATGCACAATATGTTACTGTGTTGTATTTTGTATATTTTGTAGTGATAGTTTGATCTTCTTTTTATTTCATAAGCCCAAGGTAGAGTTGGAAATCTTTCCATCACAAATGAAGTTTTAGTTTAGTTTCAAATTTTTTCCTGTCTCCGCAGTGTATTTTTTCCCAGAAATAGGGCTCCAAAGA
>NIVC01002063.1:0-55000 GCA_002269645.1 Macrostomum lignano | reverse complement strand
ACAAACAGATGCGGTCTAATCACATAAACAGATCGGATCTAATCACATAAACAGATGAGATCTAATCACATAAACAGATCGGATCTAAGCACACAAACAGATCGGATCTAATCACATAAACAGATGAGATCTAATCACATAAACAGATCGGATCTAATCACATAAACAGATGAGATCTAATCACATAAACAGATGAGATCTAATCACATAAACAGATGAGATCTAATCACATAAACAGATGAGATCTAATCACATAAACAGATGAGATCTAATCACATAAACAGATCGGATCTAATCACATAAACAGATCGGATCTAATCACATAAACAGATCGGATCTAATCACATAAACAGATCGGATCTAATCACATAAACAGATCATCACAGGTTCTCAAATAAAAACGAAGGCTAAACTCAGAGCCTCTCAAGCAGAGCTAGAGACCTCTTACTTTTAGCGTTAATATAACCGGGACGAATTCGTTTATCATATTTGGAGAGCAGGTCATCTAAGATAGCAGTCAGGGTGATCGACTCATTGGTGTCAAGAAGCTTGCTCTCCGAGTGCTGTCTGCAATGCAGGGTTTGTTGTGGTACTGCTGAGCGATTGAGAGGCTGCTTAGAGAGAGTCAAGACAGAGAGAATGACACAGTAATTGAGAGTGACACAGTAATTGAGAGTGACACAGTAATTGAGAGTGACACAGTAATTAAGAGACAGAGTGCCAAGAGAGAGTGACACAGTATTTGAGAGACAGAGTGCCAAGAGAGAGAGAGAGAGAGAGAGAGAGAGAGAGAGAGAGAGAGTGAGTGACACAGTAAATGAGAGACAGAGTGACCAGAGAGATAGAGAAAGAGAGAGTGACACATTAAATGAGAGACAGAGTGCCAAGAGAGAGAGAGAGAGAGAGTGAAACAGTAATTGAGAGACAGAGTACCAAGAGAGAGTGACACAGTAAGTTAAAGACATGGGCAATGTGAATACTGCATGGTAATTTTTTTAAAGTTGATATTCGAGATATTGAAGCTTTATTGCACTAATGAAGCTGACGTTAATTACCTGCCCAGCGAGTCGATGGGGTGAAAGCCAGGTGCAAAGTCGCCTTGCCCGGAGTTCAATTGCATCAGAACTCCGCCACCAGATTTAGTTCCGCTAGCAATTGTCAGAAATACTGCCGACCATATGGCTGCTACTAAAAGAAGAAATCTCAAAACAACTATTGATATTTGAGACATTTTTACGCCTAGATGGATTGATTTATTTGCTTTAGTGGAATGACTTTTTAAAGAATACTATTTAAATAACGGCCTTAGTGACTGGGAATGGATGAAGAAGAGATGCTGGGTCTGCTGGCTTCCAATTATTGGTGGAAGTGCTGTGAGATCGCTTCCAACCAATGAGAGCTGCATATAAGACATGCTGCTTTCAGAATTCTGACCACAAGATTTTGATGATAAACGCGATAACACAAGAGATAAGATAGATAGATAGATAGATAGATAGATGGATAGATAGATAGATAGATAGATAGATAGATAGATAGATAGATAGATAGATAGATAGATAGATAGATAGATAGATAGATAGATAGATAGATAGATAGATAGATAGATAGATAGATAGATAGATAGATAGATAGATAGATAGATAGATAGATAGATAGATAGATAGATAGATAGATAGATAGATAGATAGATAGATAGATGGATAGATAGATAGATGGATAGATGGATAGATGGATAGATAGATAGATAGATAGATAGATAGATAGATAGATAGATAGATAGATAGATAGATAGATAGATAGATAGATAGATAGATAGATGGATGGATATATAGATAGATAGATAGATAGATAGATAGATAGATAGATAGATAGATAGATAGATAGATAGATAGATAGATAGATAGATAGATAGATAGATAGATAGATAGATAGATAGATAGATAGATAGATAGATAGATAGATAGATAGATAGATAGATAGATAGATAGATAGATAGATAGATAGATAGATAGATAGATAGATAGATAGATAGATAGATAGATAGATAGATAGATAGATAGATAGATAGATAGATAGATAGATAGATAGATAGATAGCTCGTAGATAGATAGGTGGAAAGCTTTTCTTCATCTAATGAAATTCAATGTTTACTGTATTTTAGTCTATAAAAAAGTACTTTAATCCCTTATGCAATACATGCATTGAAAGGACTGAAGTACAGTTTAGTCGCTGCAGTAATTTCAAAAGGCTTCTAATGAAGTTTAGAAGACGCGGTCAGTCACAAACGTTCTGATTATTCTAAAGCAACTCGACCATATTCTATTCGCTGACTTTTTATAGTTTCTGTTCCTGTTTTGGGGGCTGCAGACCGCTGATTGGAGCGTGTCTGCTGCGCCTTGTTTTGTCCCCGACAAGTCTCACTACACAACTATATATAATTAATACTACAGAGTAACATAATGCATGCTAATTTTTTTAAACTCGTGAAGTACAGCTGCTGGTGCCACTGCGGCAACTCGTACGGTTTGCCAATAAAAAGTTGCATATGGCTTTATTACGCAACAAACTCTTTGGCTCGTACTACAGGGCTCAATTAAACAATTTGGTGTGAATGAAATTAACCTGAATTGTTAGGATTGAGTAATCTGGAATCTCACCAAGACGTCAAGAGTCTATTATCTTCAACAACAACAACAACAACAACAACAACAGAATACGCGTTCAGCGTCACAGGGCGCGCCTCAAGGCCAGGTCGCGAACGAACGCCACGCCGCCGGCCGAATCCGGGGCGCCGGGTACGACTCGGCGCGGATGATGTGGCCTGCCAGCTGGAGTCGCCGACGGCGCAACAGGTTGCTTGGACGGACCAGGCCGGCGCGGTAATACAAAGCCGCGTTGGTCACTCGCTCGTAGCCGATCTTGGAGGCAGCGCGCAGCAGGCCAGCGTGCGCCGCGTCAACTTGTTGCTCGAGCGACTCCGTCAGCGTCCATGTATCGGCGTTGTACAGCAGGACGGTCTCGATCACCGCCTGGAACAACGCCGCCCTCTAGCGGTCCAGGTATGGCCTCGGATTGCAGGACTGCCCTCACAGAACGAAAGGCAGTCTAGGCAAGCCCGCGGCGCCGGAACGCCAGGAACCAGACCGCCGAGGTTAGACGAACTGCTGACAACGCGGAAGCTCTGTTTAGATGAGCCTTTCGGTCTCTGGCGTTACCCCGTATGGACTAGCGCAGCAGTACAGTAGCTCGGTGGGCTGCACTCAATTCAATAATAATTCAATATTATTATTAATTCGATAATTCAAGATTCAATAATCCCTCAATCTATCCTGTTTGAGTGAGCCCGATTTTTAAGAATCGATTCTCGTCGACAAGATCGGGACAATTAATTGGAGCCGATCCCCATTTTCAAGAATCTGTTCATTTTCCAGTAAATGAAATAATTTTCTTGAATTCTGGATTCTAGAATCTCCTATTGTAAAGAGTCTTCCATCTAAAAAATCTTCCATCTTTAAGAATTTCCCACCTGCCAGGATGTTCAGCTAGTTCAACCCAGCCGTGCTTAAACCCTACTAGCTTATATCCTTCTCCGACAGTGTACTTTGGCTACCTGATTCACAAACTTACTTTAAGCTAAGAAAATCAAGCATAGAATGTACCACTCAATATCTCATGCTCAAGTAAATTAATGAATTAATTTTAACTCGAAGTCATGAGCTCTCGAAAAATTCTTAGATGCGTAAATGCTTAACACTATAAGTAGTATTACAGTATGTTCATTTGCTATGATTGGATGTTATGAATTACCAAGGTTCATATATAAACTACCAAGTTGGGGACCTTGCTTTTTTGCCGACGCTGGCTTTTTACACAATTTTTCAACAACTAGCACGGTCTGCTGTTGGCGTTGTGGTGAGACTTTAGTGGCTATTGATCTATAAAACCCACTCCTTCAGTTTTTTAATTAGGGCTCTTTTCGAGCTCCTTTTTGATCAAACTTCGTTCAGGTCTAATGTAGAAGTTTATATTGATCCACGTCTTGACTAGATTTTTGAAACGCTGCCGCTTGTATTTGCGCATACAGCTCAAAAAACAAATCTGTTACCGGCAAGAGCTTCAATAGGAATTAACTGTTTGTCTGTTGCTTCATAAGTATAAATTAGGTAGTTATGCATCAAGAAAGCTTTCTATTGTAGTGAAACGAGCTACTTTTTCTATTAGTTGAATAGTTAAATCGAAGTATACGACGTAATCATAAATCAATATCTATCTTGCATTGTGAATTTTCTTACGAAAATGTGTAGCCTAGTGGCTAACTTTAAATGCTTTTTAACAGCGCGTAAATAAATTACTTATTTGGCGTACTAATGTTGCTAAGATTAGGCCTACTATTAATTAGTTATACTTGCGTTATATAATAATCAGCCTAGGGGCCTATGCATGTGTGACATTGACATATCATTATGTATAACTGCATGGCCTAATCTTTGGTAGCCATTTTTATAATGTTCGTGCTTAATAATCATATATGACATAATGTCAAATACAACAATAATCAAAATTTTCACTTTCTTAGTAAAAATGGAGCACAGGTTAGAACTTTTTACTGTTGATATTTAATTTAAGATAACTGGCACCACTTGCAAGTGCGAATTGTATCTTTTTGTTTTAGTTGACAAATTCTAGACTTAGAGGAGGCTGCAAAATTAAATGAGTAGGCCTACAAGGCCTTTCTTTGCCTTTTAAATGTAAGTGCACAATAGTAATTATGGGTTTAACTCAAATAGACCTAACTAAACTTTTATCAAAATTCATAGAAAATAAATCATTTATCTATATTGTATAGTTTAAATTATAGATATAAAATAAATAAGCTAAGTTTTTATACTATTCCATAGGCATAGTATTTAGTCATAAATTTAAATATATTTAAACTTTAAGCTTTTGAAGCTTTTGAATAGATTTATATACTATTTCAAATGCAAATTTGATACTGATATATTATTATTAATTAATAATTAAGTTTAACTGACCTATGCCTTATTTTAAATTAAAATAAGCCTAGCCCTAAGCCCTATTATAAGCCTAACTATGCTTATCAAGTTTAATATGCTTTTTCTAATCATACATATATTAATCAACTTAAAATTCTAAATAGAAATTTTTTTTTTATATTTCGGTTAAAATTTCTATATTTAGAATTAAATTATTTATTTTATATAATTGAAAATAGCTTTGTATTATTAAGAACAAACAATTGGTAGTCTGTTTTTTGTTTAAAAAATATAGTTATTTCTAATTTAGGGAAGTATTTTATAGACACAAGCTTCATTGTTTTTTTACTAAGTCTATTATATTTATTGTAATCAACTATTATAACTAATAGAGTTCTTCAATCAAATTCTATAATTTTCAGTCCTAAAATGGAAGACACATCCCAAATATTGCCTCCAATAAATGCAGAGAAGCCACTACTACAACAGGTGATTTCAGCACTAATTGATGGCACTGAAGAAATCCAGCACTACTTATCTAGTGGTTGCAATATTATTCTGGAGTGCAGTGTAAGTATCAATTGAGCTGCAATATGTATATTTTTAGGTATTTATTTTTTTTTTTAATTTTAACCTCTTTCTGATTCTTCCAGGACTGCCGAAGTCTGTTCCGGGGCTTGCCAAACTTCATCTGTCACAGGCGTCAGTTTTGTCACCAGCAACCTCAGCAACAACAACAGCAGCAACAGCAGCAGCCAATGGCAACTCAGTCTGAGACTTCAACAACTCAACAAAGAACCTGCAGAGGCTTTGTAGACTTTTGCAGCAGACTCTGCAACGAGAGTGGCAAAGACTTCAAGGACAGTCTGGGAATGCAGCAGCAGATGATGCAAAAGCATCAAGAGACGTTAAGCCGAGACGACAAGCAGATAAAACAGTCGGGATCGAAGGAAGCACCGATAACGATGCATTTAAAGCTGCCAGCAGCGCTAACGGAGGAGGTTGCTCGGCCGTCTTCAGCCCCGCCGCCGCACCACCAGCAGCATCAGGTCCAGGAGCCGCCGTCATCTCCCATAGTTGTTGTTCAACCCCGTGATCCAGTCGGTTACGTCCGCATGGAGACCAGAAGGAAGGCCTGTCTCCCATCAGCCGCCACCGATGAAGATAACAATGCAGCAGAAAATTCCGACAGCGCTTCCGCTGCTCCAGAATTTGACGATGAAGCTTATAGGAGGCTGGGTAAACGAACTGACTGCGATGTGAAGCGTCTAGTCTGCTGTCTGTGCTCTCTGCAGCTGCCGAGCCTGCTTCATCTGGAGACTCATCTTGAATGGTTGCATTCGTCCCAGCGCAGCACCAAGGCTGCTCGTCATTGTCCAGCTTGTAGGCTGGTGTTTCCAACCAGCACGGATTGTTTGGTGCATCTGCGAATGCGGCACGGTGTAACGCCTGAGACCGCTAGAATTCCTAACGATTTGTTGTTGAAAGTGAGCACAGTTGCTTGTGTCGCCGCCTTCTTTCGCAAGTGCGCGTTTTTTGACGCTAAGTCGCAAAGAAAAAAACAGCAAGCGATAAATCTGGGACCAAAACGACTAAGCTTAAGGTCGATTCGTTATTGACCGACAAAACTAAAGAGTAGCTGGATGTCACTACTAGCACTGGCTGCTCAATACTCATAGTTGATAGATAATCAATAATTGGGTATATGTCCTTCCAAAAAACCCGGCTGAGTACTCGTCAGCAAAAAATGCTTTGAAAAATAATATTAGAAAAAACAGTAACCGATAAAAACAATGAACGAACTATGTGATCAACAAGCACTGGCTGGCTGTAGAACTATATTTAATATAACGAACATACATGCAACACCTGATTTACACTGGCCGTGCGGTTTTTTGACCTAAAATGCGAATTACCTGTAAAAAAACACTTACGAAATTTTACGAACACTTACAGGAGTAACTATGACTGTATTATTAAGACAAAATGCCTCGTCATCTCATTAGTACTTTGTCTATATTTTGGGTTGGCATTTTTGCGACTTACCTAGGCTGGGGCCCTCTCGCCGGCCGGCTCGGCCGTGTGTTGCGCATGTATGATTACGAGTATTAGGACTAAAGTGCAGGATGTAGCAAAATGTAAAATGTAAGACAAATGATTTAGTACCAAGGCTTAGAGACATGACCGACTAAAGCCAACTATAAAAAATTTTTCTTTGAATTAACAAATCAAAATTTCACAGATGGAACTGGCTGAGCAGCGAGAGCGAGAACGTGTGCATCATCGGGTGAGACTGTCGGATCCGACTTCCACCGGAAGTATCGTCAATCACCACAATAACAATAACAACAATAATAATAACAACATTAGCGATTCGAGCTGCTCTCAGGCTAAAAAGCGCTGCAAAATGCCACCGCGCCGGCATGCCAGATCGGCCTTCTTTGGCGGCTCGAAACGCTCGCGCTCTGGACGGCGCCTGGCGCACAGTGTCGGTTAGTAAAGACAACTTGAACTGCACTCTTAGAGAATCGCTGTTTGATCATCAAATTTCTTAGAAACACGTGCTATTTTCAAGAAATTATTCCTGTCATTTTCTTAGAAGCACTCCTGCTATTTTCAAGAAATTATTCCTGTCATTTTCTTAGAAACACTCCTGCTATTTTCGAAACATCATTTCTGACATTTTCTTAGAAACACTTCTATTTTCAAAGAAATTATTTCCGACATTTTCTTAGAAACACTCCTTCTATTTTCAAGAAATCATTTCTGACATTTTCTTAGAAACACTCCTTCTATTTTCAAGAAATCATTTCTGACATTTTCTTAGAAACACTCCTGCTATTTTCAAAAAATCATTTCCGACATTTTCTTAGAAACACTCCTTCTATTTTCAAGAAATCATTTCTGACATTTTCTTAGAAACACTCCTTCTATTTTCAAGAAATCATTTCTGACATTTTCTTAGAAACACTCCTTCTATTTTCAAGAAATCATTTCTGACATTTTCTTAGAAACACTCCTTCTATTTTCAAGAAATCATTTCTGACATTTTCTTAGAAACACTCCTGCTATTTTCAAAAAATCATTTCCGACATTTTCTTAGAAACACTCCTGCTATTTTCAAGAAATCATTTCTGACATTTTCTTAGAAACACTCCTGCTATTTTCAAAAAATCATTTCCGACATTTTCTTAGAAACACTCCTGCTATTTTCAAGAAATCATTTCTGTCATTTTCTTAGAAACACTCCTGCTATTTTCGAAACATCATTTCTGACATTTTCCCTGAATGAAATCTGACATAGTTTATCCTTTCAAACATTCGTTGATACTCCTAGGCAAACGAGACCCAGCAGCCTCTACATCGGTTGCTGGCAATGGCAGCAGTCACGGAGACCGGGAACAGCCGCAGCACTTGTCCGCCACCCATTCCTCGTTGCTATTAGCAACGGGACCAACTCCGGGCGGTTACAAATGCCCAGTCTGCGCGGCGAGCTTTATCACCATAGGCGGAGCGAGTCTGCACGCTCAAGACGAGCACCCAGATGTGGCCATCCACCTGCCGTGCCTGTACTGCCCCGTGCGGTGCTGGGCCAGGTCTGCGCTCAAACTGCAGGTGCGTTCTTGTGTCTAATTTTGTTCCAGGCTTTGGCGCCACATTCTCCAAGCTCTCGCGACAAAACAGGGAGAAGTGTCGCCAAACTCATCTCCCAGTTTTGGCGCCACATTCATCTCCAAGTTTGGCGCCACATTCATCTCCCAGGTTTGGCGCCACATTCATCTCCCAGGTTTGGCGCCACATTCATCTCCCAGGTTTGGTGCCACATTCATCTCCCAGGTTTGGCGCCACTTTTATTTTCTAAGTTTGGCGCCACATTCATCTCCCAGGTTTGGCGCCACATTCATCTCTCAGGTTTGGCGCCACATTCATCTCCAAGTTTGGCGCCACATTCATCTCCCAGGTTTGGCGCCACATTCATCTCCCAGGTTTGGCGCCACACTTATTTTCAAATTTGGTGCCAAATACATTTCCAAGTTTGGTGCCACATTCATCTCTAAATTTGGCGACACATTTATTTCTAAGTTTGGCGCCACACCTCTAAGTTTGGCGCCACATTCATCTCTAAGTTTGGCGCCACACCTCTAAGTTTTGCGTCACATTCATCTCTAAGTTTGGCGCCACACCTCTAAGTTTGGCGCCACATTCATCTCTAAGTTTTGCGCCACATTCATCCCTAAGTTTGGCGCCACACCTTTAAGTTTTGCGCCACATTCATCTCTAAGTTTGGCGCCACACCTCTAAGTTTTGCGCCACATTCATCTCCAAGTTTAGCGCCACAATAGAGTTGTTTAAAACAGCAGTTGTAGTTAGTCTAATTGCCCCGTGCAGGACCACCTGTCTGACCGCCACCCGGCCGAGTGGTCTGCACCAGATGGTGGCGACCGTCTCCTTCAAGTCGCCTGGCGCTCCGCCATCTGGCGCCGTCGTGGCGAACCAACTGAAGATTTGCCTGTAGCCAGCGGCGCCGCTAATCCGACTGTGACAGCGTCCGGCGCTCTTCGACTGACCTTTAGCAACTTGTCCACTTCGTCGGGTGCGTCGGCGGCGGCGGGAGGAGCTTCGGATACCTCGGCGGAGCAGCTGGGTCTGGGCAATAAGGAGAACCACAGCGGCTGCGCCGCCTCCTCCTGACTCAATCAACAATTTAACTGGCTTGTCTAATTCAACTTGGAGAGCTTTCAACTAATAAAGTCAACTAAACTTCTCTCTGCTACTTCCATGCAAACTTACTACTGATTATTTCTTATTACAGTAGTAGTATTTCAACTGTCTTTCTGAAATAATCACCCTAATTTAATTAAAATCCTCAACCAGCTGACATATAAGGTTTGATGGCTACCCTTAAATATCTTTTAAATAATCGCCCTCAAATCTCTCTGTTGAAATAATCGCCCTCAAATCTCTCTGTTGAAATAATCGCCCTCAAATCTCTCTGTTGAAATAATCGCCCTCAAATCTCTCTGTTGAAATAATCGCCCTCAAATCTCTCTGTTGAAATAAATCGCCCTCAAATCTCTCTATTGAAATAATCGCCCTCAAATCTCTCTATTGAAATAATCGCCCTCAAATCTCTCTGTTAAAATAATCGCCCTCAAATCTCTTTATTGAAATAATCGCCCTCAAATCTCTCTGTTAAAATAATCGCCCTCAAATCTCTCTATTAAAATAATCGCCCTCAAATCTCTCTATTAAAATAATCGCCCTCAAATCTCTCTGTTGAAATAATCGCCCTCAAATCTCTCTATTAAAATAATCGCCCTCAAATCTCTCTGTTGAAATAATCGCCCTCGAATTTTCTGTTAAAATAACTACTTATTTACTCCTGCATATTACTTACAGTAAAGTGTTGCTTTATTTACATTGGCCAGTCAAATCGGTCGCTGAAATGTACGCTCGTAATTGTTGGTGTTGTGTAATTTGGTTATTCCGTAATTAGTGATCGCGTAAGAAATGTATTAAAGTTTTTCTTCGTACTTCTATTAAATGTGCAGAAATACTACTGCGCGAGAAAGTTTAAGTACTAAATTCGCATTTTTTCATCCGAAAATCGATTAAATAAATTTTAATTTTTTGTCGAATAGAGTTGAATTTATCTGTTTCCTTAATAATTTGTCGTTTTGAAGACTTCTATTCTGTAATAATTTACACTGAAAGCATTAATCAGTAATTAATTGTATTCATTTAAGGTAATTCTTTAACATTATAATCGGATTGACTGCGCTATTTTTATTGTGAATCGGACATCAATAAATAAGGGTTGTTATTTTTCTAATTTCAGGAATTAAGATAAACAAATACTCATAAATAACTCTAGCCGCCTGTGATTTTTTTAAAACCTACTTTATTGATTCATTTCAACAGTAACCAAAATTGCTATGGTTAGCTGTAGTTTAAATTGTTTTTTTAGTCGGATCGCTGAGAATATTCACGTTTTGTCTCTCTCTCCTCTCGCATCTACCCTCTACTCTCGCATCTACCCTCTCCTCTCACATCTACCCTCTCCTCTCGCATCTACCCTCTACTCTCGCATCTACCCTCTCCTCTCACATCTACCCTCTCCTCTCGCATCTACCCTCTCCTCTCGCATCTACCCTCTCCTCTCGCATCTACCCTCTCCTCTCGCATCTACCCTCTCCTCTCACATCTACCCTCTCCTCTCACATCTACCCTCTCCTCTCGCATCTACCCTCTCTTCTCGCATCTACCCTCTCCTCTCACATCTACCCTCTCCTCTCACATCTACCCTCTCCTCTCGCATCTACCCTCTCCTCTCGCATCTACCCTCTCCTCTCGCATCTACCCTCTACTCTCGCATCTACCCTCTACTCTCGCATCTACCCTCTCCTCTCGCATCTACCCTCTCCTCTCGCATCTACCCTCTCCTCTCGCATCTACCCTCTCCTCTCGCATCTACCCTCTACTCTCGCATCTACCCTCTCCTCTCGCATCTACCCTCTCCTCTCGCATCTACCCTCTACTCTCGCATCTACCCTCTCCTCTCGCATCTACCCTCTACTCTCGCATCTACCCTCTCCTCTCGCATCTACCCTCTCCTCTCGCATCTACCCTCTACTCTCTCCCTTCTCTCCCCTCCTCTCTTCTCCCCTCTCTTCTCCCTTCTCTCCCCTCTCCTCCCTTCTCTCCCCTCTCCTCTCTCCCTTTTCTCCCCTCTCCTCTCTCCCTTCTCTCCCTCTCTCCTTTCCCCTTCTCTCCGCTCTCCCCCATCTCCCTCCTCTCTCTCCCCTCTCCTTTCTCTCTAACCCGTCTGTCCCCACTCTCCCTCTCTTCCCCCGCTTATCTCAAGTCAATTTCTGTTGGATATCTACAAAGACAAATAATGAACAAAATAACGGTTGCTGCTACTTAAAAAAGTATTTACACTTCAGCAGCAACCAAATATGTGATGTGATTGTTGAATAATATAATTGACAGTTTTGTCCAAATTCAGTATACTTTTGCAGCTTCCTTAATAATGAAATCGCAAAAATAATGACAGCGATAGAAAATCTGGAATGGAGAACAGAAAATCGCAGCTGTTACCCCTAAAGAGTCCCTGAGAAACAAAGAATCAGGTTAACAATAAGAGAATGTAAGTCATTTTAAAAGTAAGCCCTTAAGATAAGGACTAATTTAGGTATTTATTACATGTATCATACATGCGCAACTCCCCTCCCCTGAATTACACCGGCCGTGCGTCTTACTTCTTGACCAAAAATGCGACTCACCTATGAAAGAAACCTAAACAAAAATTAAACATAATTTTGGGTAAACGGCAGCAGTAACTATAACTGTATCATTTAGGCCAAGTGCCTCGGCATCTAATTGGTACTACGTCTGTATTTTTGGGTGGGCATTTTTGCGGGCGGCTGGGCGGACCTCTCAAGCAGGCCGGCTCGGCCGGGTGTTGCGCAATGCGCATTTATGCATGTATATATAAACCAATTATCCAAAAAAGTTTTAAAAGTCTGGTCGGCAACTTTTACCCGAGAGGCCAGATAGAGAAACCGTGGTGCAAGACTGTGGGCCAGAGGAGGTGTGAGAGCGAAGAGGGAATACGCTCGTAGAGAAGCGAGTAAAGTGATAAATGGGAGGCTTCAGGGGCCGGAGGTTGCCGACGCCTGGATCAGGTAAGACTTAGACGTCTGACTAAGAATGTTATTTACATGTAGTACGAATTAGACCCAAAAAAGTGCATTGTTGATCCCTGACATGTTTCTAATTCTATACTGCTCCGGAAATCATGCAAACAATCACAATTTCTGATCATTTCCTAGAATCAATTCTGACAGTTTGACTTGACTTGATGCAGATCGATAGGAAATTGAAATTCCAAGCAATCATCAGAGTCAGCTCCGCCAAGCCCAGACATCGCCCGTCGTTGCTCTGGTTGATCCGCTGCCGCCGCCGTCACTGAGACGCTTCTGTCGCTCAAATTCCGACTCGGCGTAGTCAAGATGTCGGTAGTCTTCGTCGTCATTCTCGTCGTAGTCGTAGTCGTAATCTGGCGCCGGCTCTTCTTGGTCGGCTTTTGTTGGCGCCGATTCTGACAGTTGGACCACGGATTGGCGCCGAATGTAGGCGCCATTTGGCGCCTGGCTACTTCTGGATAGGTTGGACAGATCGGCGCGCCAGTGCCGCGGGTTGCCGTGGCTCCGGCGTAGGGTGTCGTAGTCTCTGGGCGGGTGCAGCAACGGCGCTCCACCGCTGCCGCCAGCATCCAAACGGTTTTGCAGCTCGTGGGCGAGAGAGTGCGCCAGGGAGCCCAGGTTCGGCGCCGGCTGGGTGCTGCTGGGGTAAAAAAATGTTTTGTTTTCTAGGACGTGTGTTATTTAAGTACATTTTAGTTTAATTTGTGTGTTTGTTTTCTAGGTTACTTTTTTGTTTAGCTCTTTGGTTGTTTGTTTATTGGTTTATTGGTTGTTTACTTACTGGTTTGTTGCTTGTTTATTTACTGGTTTATTAGTTGTTTATTTACTGGTTTGTTGCTTGTTTATTTACTGGTTTATTAGTTGTTTATTTACTAGTCTGTTGCTTGTTTATTTAATGGTTTATTAGTTGTTTATTAACTAGTTTGTTGGTTGTTTAGTTTACATGGTTTATTGGTTGTTTATTTACTGGTTTGTTGCTTGTTTATTTACTGGTTTATTAGTTGTTTATTTACTAGTCTGTTGCTTGTTTATTTAATGGTTTATTAGTTGTTTATTAACTAGTTTGTTGGCTGTTTATTTACATGGTTTATTGGTTGTTTATTTACTGGTTTGTTGGTTATTTGTTTACATGGTTTATTGGTTGTTTATTTACTGGTTTATTGGTTGTTTGTTTACATGGTTTATTGGTTGTTTATTTACTGGTTTATTGGTTGTTTGTTTACATGGTTTATTGGTTGTTTATTTACTGGTTTGTTTGTTGTTTGTTTACTGGTTTATTGGTTGTTCTTGAAAACTCAATTAGCAGGCCTTTATCGTTGACTGTTTATTGCCTAGGTCCTATAGCTTAGCGGTTGAGACAGGCTCACGAAAGAACGTGAGTTGGATTCGGAGTTTCCAAAGACTCACCTATCCGAGTGCTGGCTGCTCTCAATTTTTGCGCCACCATTCTCAGCTGCGTGCTTGTGCAGACAGAATTTATCCTGAACTGGCATTGACTGCCGCTGCTGACTGTGACTCGGCTTTTTCTGGAAATTCGGTTGCGGCTTCTGCTGCTGCTGCTGTGTCTGCTGCGCCTCGACTGCGTCGGCTGCTGCTGCTAAACTGGCAGCAAAGTTTCCGGCACCTCCAGTGAGGCTCTGCCAGGCGTGCACGTGCATGAAACTGTTGGAGTCTTCGTTGTAGCCTGGGTTGGTTAAATTTGAATTTAGAAAAGCTATTGGTCCGATTTAAACAAGTCAAAACAGTCATTTTACCGAAACCAAGTCCTGGTCTGTTGACTTAAATTACCACTCAACAATGACCTTGAGGTTATTGAAACTGTGAATGGACTTGAGGATAGAGAGACCACACTGTCCAAATGACCTTGTGGGTTATGGAAATTGCCATTTTTGAATGGCCTTGAGGATAGAGAGACCACACTGTCCAAATGACCTTGAGGGTTATGGAAATAGCCGTTTTTGAATGGCCTTGAGGATAGAGAGATCACACTTTCCAAATGACCTTGTGGGTTATGGAAATTGCCATTTTTGAATGGCCTTGAGGATAGAGAGATCACACTTTCCAAATGACCTTGTGGGTTATGGAAATAGCCGTTTTTGAATGGCCTTGAGGATAGAGAGATCACACTTTCCAAATGACCTTGTGGGTTATGGAAATAGCCGTTTTTGAATGGCCTTGAGGATAGAGAGATCACACTTTCCAAATGACCTTGTGGGTTATGGAAATAGCCGTTTTTGAATGGCCTTGAGGATAGAGAGATCACACTTTCCAAATGACCTTGTGGGTTATGGAAATAGCCGTTTTTGAATGGCCTTGAGGATAGAGAGATCACACTTTCCAAATGACCTTGAGGTAAGGACATTGACATTGATCTTAAACCTCGAGAAGTCAGAGCTCCGACCCAAAAAACAACCTTGATAATGTGAATAGCACAACACCTCCGTTCAAGAAAGCTGTCGAGTTGTCAAACTCAGGACAATCTAAAACCAGCACAGAACAGTAGTCAGCTCCTGTCCTCACCGTTAAGCACAATCCCGAACGTCATGGAATCTCTCGGATGAATTCCAACCCAGTCGATATCGGCAAACGGAACCAAAACTTGGCGTTGCTGCCCGCCATTAGGGTCAGAGTTGCTGAACTCGGACATTCGCAGACAGCCGCCGCTGCCTTCTATGCCGGTCGCAATCTGCAGTCGGTGCCTGCGAAGTCTTCCAGCAGCTGATCGGTTGATCGCCAATCGTTGATTGAGCAGCTCGTCGAGTGCCGCCAGAGCTGGAGCTTCGGCGTCGATCGGCAGCCAGCCAAGATAAACCGCGTCAATTCTGTCAGCACCATTCAGCTGCGACATGGCCGCTGGTTGCTCCTTTAGAGGGGATCGAGAGCTAGACGCGAAGCTTTGAACTGCTCTCTGCTTCAGAAACGCACGCCTCACGACTGCGTAGATATTTGTCGTTAGCTACTTAATTAATAAGTTTCTTATTGTTATAGGCGAAACAGATACACAATGAAAGCAGTGGAGCTCGGCTTCTCTGTGTAAATACTCCCTGCAGTCTAAAGACCCAGTTGGAGAGGGCAAGGGGTTAGAGTTGGAAGACGTCGAATTATGTGTTCGATGGGCCCCATTGTGTCAGTTTTTGCCGCAGAACAGCTGCGTGCATTAAAAAAGGCCTTTTCGTGACAGAGGCACACAAAAATGTATGGCACTCCTCAAAACGTCTTCCATATCGTTATTGCAACTTGAAAGAATTGGACAGATAGAGAGACCCAGAATGCACTGCTTTTATTGCCACTTAATGACTGAGTTGCTCGGAAAGGCAGGCTGCTGTTTTTCCTGCAATGCAAAACAGTTTCTGTTTATGCAGATTGCGCCAATGAATGACGGATGAGTTAGTCGCTAGCTTGTGAATCATGTTGCTGTCACAGACAGTCACAGCGAGGTTCGATATTAAACGAGACCTATAGCTAGATCCCTTTTGACTGTGAAATCCCCTTATTGGCTTTGAGTCCCACTGAGCAGTTTTATTGGCAGTCGAATCCGGGACGCTGCATGGCTCTTCATCCTCCTCTTCCCTTCAGGGCATATAAAAAAGTTGCCGAGATGGTTGCGGCCGATTTCGCTGTCAGTAATAACAAAAGCTATCAAGATTTGAAAGAGGTTGAAGAAAAAATCCACAAAAAACTTTTTTTTAAATTTAAGAACAGCGGCAGAAGTGGACAGTAAATAGGTGAACATTGCGATTTGTTTGCTCACTGTTTTTCTGCAGAGGGTATTTATCTGGTCATGCTTTCACTCCACCTTCTTCTGTCTCTTTCACTTCCGGCCTTTCTCTCTCACTATCACTCTTCCCATCTCTTACTCTCACTCTCCCTCTCTCACTCTCACTTTTCCCATCTCTTACTCTCACTCTCTCCCTCTCTCACTCTCACTCTTCCCATCTCTTACTCTCACTCTCTCCCTCTCTCACTCTCACTCTTCCCATCTCTTACTCTCACTCTCTCCCTCTCTTACTCTACCTCTCTCCCACCTCTCGCTTACTCGCTTACAGCCCTGACGAAGAGTTTACCTAATTCGAAATATCGGCAATTCAACTAAATTGAATTTCTTCAGTCCTTTCTACCGTGTCAGTGCCTGAGATTGGAGGTGCCCTCCTCCCTCTCTCTCCCCTTCTCTCTCTCTCTCCCCTTCTCTCTCTCTCCCCCCTCTCTCTCTCCCCTTCTCTCTCTCTCCTGAGAAGAGTAAAGAAGACTTATTGCCTGACGTATAGTAACCTAACTCGAAATATCGGCAACTTTAATAAAATACATTACTATTTCTACCCCCCCCTCTCTCCCACACTCTCTTTCTCCCCCTCTATCTCCCTCCCTCTCAATAACTCTCAATCTCTTACACTCTACCTTTCTCTCACTCCCATCCCTCTCCCTCTCTCATTCTCCCTAGCCTCTCTCCCACTCTCTCACTCAGTTTCTCCCTGCTACTCCCATGATGGCCTGTTCCCAATTCTCTCCCCTAAAAAATTTAATTACCAAACCCTAAAATCAAACCCTTTATTACCAAACCCTTTCAAAACCCATCCATCGCAAAATTCATCTCTGTAGTCAAAAGCAATTATTAAAATTCAACTCTCTAAGGGCAGCTTTAAATTAACCAATTACGTTCTCTGAAACAATAATGATGGTCTCTCTAATTGCATAGATTACAGGCTAAAAATGGCTAAATTACTCTTTGATCAAACAGACACTCTGCAAAGTTCGATTCTCGGCTGCAGAAAAAAGAACTGTTTAACAATGACGAGTCAGAGTGCTCAGGTACTGCCGTTTCTACTGCTGCTAAGCCTGTGCAGCCTCGCCGAGCTCTGCTTCATCAACAACTGCCCGCCAGGCGGAAAGCGAAGCGGATTCGGTGAGAGCAATAATAAGTATTTATTAATATTGTGGCTTCTGTTAGACAATATCATAAAAACATTACCAGTAGACAATCAGCGCACAGATAGGGTCAGGGAGAGGAAATGGCATAAATTTGGAAGCAGCCAATCAGCGCACAGACAGGGTCAAGGAGACAAAATGGCATGAAGTTAGAAGTAGCCAATCAGCGCACAGATAGGGCCAGGGAGACGAAATGGCATGAAGTTAGACGCAGCTAATCAGCGAATCAGCGCACAGGTAGGGTCAGGACGGTTCGAGAGACAGAAGATTGTGCGCAGTTTTGGTTATGGATGTTTTTACATGCTAATTGATAGAAGCGCCAATGAATGGAAGTAGGCGGGAGGTTTTCAGATACAGCTAACAAGCTGCTTGCATAAGGTATATTATTAAGGCATAGGCGACTCCACCTGACCATATAAGGAAACTATATTTATCATATGTAGCGCTGCATTAATTTCCTTACTTAATTGAAAGGGAAAGTTTTAAACTTGCCTTTTTTATGACAAACTGATGATTCAGCAATTACAGAGCTCGAATGCCTTAAAAAGGTACTTTAATTATCTGACTCTGAGCAGCTGATCGGATTGCTGGCTTTGATGAAATGAAAGAGACAGCTGCGTGTCCTGAGCCCGCTGCAAGGAATTCGTAAATAGAAGTGAACCGCTGTGAACTGCATCCATTTATCTATCTATCTATCTATCTATCTATCTATCTCTCTATCTATCTATCTATCTATCTATCTATCTATCTATCTATTTATCTATCTATCTATCTATCTATCTATCTACGAGTATCTATCTATCTATCTATCTATCTATCTATCTATCTATCTATCTATCTATCTATCTATCTATCTATCTATCTATCTATCTATCTATCTATCTATCTATTTATCTATCTATCTATCTATCTATCTATCTATCTATCTATCTATCTATCTATCTATCTATCTATCTATCTATCTATCTATCTACGAGTATCTATCTATCTATCTATCTATCTATCTATCTATCTATCTATCTATCTATCTATCTATCTATCTATCTATCTATCTATCTATCTATCTATCTATCTATCTATCTATCTATCTATCTATCTATCTATCTATCTATCTATCTATCTATCTATCTATCTATCTATCTATCTATCTATCTATCTATCTATCTATCTATCTATCTATCTATTTATCTATCTATCTATCTATCTATCTATCTATCTATCTATCTATCTATCTATCTATCTATCTATCTATCTATCTATCTATCTATCTATCTATCTATCTATCTATCTATCTATCTATCTATCTATCTATCTATCTATCTATCTATCTATCTATCTATCTATCTATCTATCTATCTATCTATCTATCTATCTATCTATCTATCTATCTATCTATCTATCTATCTATCTATCTATCTATCTATCTATCTATCTATCTATCTATCTATCTATCTATCTATCTATCTATCTATCTATCTATCTATCTATCTATCTATCTATCTATCTATCTATCTATCTATTTTCTCAGACCCCTGCGTGCCCTGTGGCGACCCCGGCCTCAGCGGAGTGTGTCTCGGTGAGCGTCTCTGCTGCGGCAGCTTCGGCTGCATCGTGACCGCCAGCAGCGAGCCAAGAAACGCCGGTGGCAGCTTCGACTGCAGCGGCGTCGCCAGCTGGAGGGCCGCCGCCTGCCGCAGGCGACTCCCCGCCAACGGTTGCCTTGGCGACGCTGGGGGCAAATGCGCCGCACCTGGGGTCTGCTGTGTCGGCGGTGAGTAGCGACTGACTGACTGACTGACTGACTGACTGACTGACTGACTGACTGACTGACTGACTGACTGACTGACTGACTGACTGACTGACTGACTGACTGACTGACTGACTGACTGACTGACTGACTGACTGACTGACTGACTGACTGACTGACTGACTGACTGACTGACTGACTGACTGACTGACTGACTGACTGACTGACTGACTGACTGACTGACACTCACTGAATTTCAGAGATTTGCACCACCGCCAGCGAGTGTGACGGTGGCCGCCAAATCGACTGACGGCAGGTCTTCACTGCGTGACTTTGTCCGCATGAATCTAATATTTAATGACAAATTTCTGTTCAAGATTAAGACAAGAAAAATTAATTTCCGGAAAAATGAAAATCTTCAAGTTGTAGAAGCAATGAACTTGGGTTTTAAATTAAATTAGGCTTGGCAAAGAATTGACAATGGGAAGTCTAGAAGCTGTTTGAAAAAATTATTACAATTAATAACCCGCAGTTTGTCGATCCACGAATCAAATCGGCGGGCTTTTGTTTTAATCGTTGAAAATTTACTTAGACAGTTTAAGATTTATTGAAATCTTGAAAAAACTTAGATAAATAAACGCGCTATGTACAAGTTAAGCTGTTATTTGCTAATTAACACTGCGCTGCAGATTATATGCGGATAAATAAAGAAACTTTCTAAATTCTATTTTCAGTAAGCAATTATGACTACTGAGACCATGGCTCATTAGCGTAAGGTTTTTCAAAGCTGAATTACTTCAGGTTTTATAACAACATAGACAATAAAAAAATTAGAAATACAGAAAAAGACAGGCAGCTAAAAACAGGACAGACAGATAGACAGATAAACAGACACAGACAGACACTATAAGACAGATAGACAGACAGACACTAAGATACTAAGACAGACAAAAAGAAGGACAGGAAGGCAGACACACACAGACAGGAAGGCAGACAGAGACAGACAGGAAGGCAGACACAGACAGACAGGAAGGCAGACAGAGACAGACAGGAAGGCAGACACAGACAGACAGGAAGGCAGACACACACAGACAGGAAGGCAGACACACACAGACAGGAAGGCAGACACACACAGACAGGAAGGCAGACACACACAGACAGGAAGGCAGACACAGACAGACAGGAAGGCAGACACACACAGACAGGAAGGTAGACACACACAGACAGGAAGGCAGACACACACAGACAGGAAGGCAGACACAGACAGACGCACATTCTACGGAAGACAAATCGTTCAGCCAGAAGAAGCAAAAAGTGCAGACTATGAAAGACGCAGAGCAAAGCTGTTGTTTTTAAAGAAGAATTTAATCAAAAAGTCAATTTGAAACGAAATCAAAGGTGTGCTGGCGAACACCGCAGAAATGAAAAGAAACGTATTTTTTTCGTTCTAAAATAGAATTACTCGTATAATTAGAGAAAGCGCTCTTAAAAAAGAGCAAAAGCTGTATTAACGATAAACACAGTAAAAAGTGATGAAAATGATTTTTCTAATGGAATGCGTCAGATGCAAGCGTTACAGACAGAAGCGAGTTATGTTTTTAGAAAGAAAAAAAATATCATATATATCATCTATATTGTTCAGCGCAGTGAAACAGCTTTTAAGTGCTTTACATGGCTTTATGAATCTCTTTCGTTTAGGACCCACTAGCGAAATTATGAGATTAAAATTAGCTGGAAAAGATGTCAGTAGACTGCTCCTAGACCACGTAACAGCTGCTTCTAGCATTAACAATATGAAGGATTCCACTGGTTTGCATTTTGTAGTCATGAACAAACACTAAGACAGACAGACAGACAGACAGACAGACAGACAGACAGACAGACAGACAGACAGACAGACAGACAGACAGACAGACAGACAGACAGACAGACAGACAGACAGACAGACAGACAGACAGACAGACAGACGACAGACAGACAGACAGACAGACAGACAGACAGACAGACAGACAGACAGACAGACAGACAGACAGACAGACAGACAGACAGACAGACAGACAGACAGACAGACAGACAGACAGACAGACAGACAGACAGACAGACAGACAGACAGACAGACAGACAGACAGACAGACAGACAGACAGACAGACAGACAGACAGACAGACAGACAGACAGACAGACAGACAGACAGACAGACAGACAGACAGACAGACAGACAGACAGACAGACAGACAGACAGACAGACAGACAGACAGACAGACAGACAGACAGACAGACAGACAGACAGACAGACAGACAGACAGACAGACAGACAGACAGACAGACAGACAGACAGACAGACAGACAGACAGACAGACAGACAGACAGACAGACAGACAGACAGACAGACAGACAGACAGACAGACAGACAGACAGACAGACAGACAGACAGACAGACAGACAGACAGACAGACAGACAGACAGACAGACAGACAGACAGACAGACAGACAGACAGACAGACAGACAGACAGACAGACAGACAGACAGACAGACAGACAGACAGACAGACAGACAGACAGACAGACAGACAGACAGACAGACAGACAGACAGACAGACAGACAGACAGACAGACAGACAGACAGACAGACAGACAGACAGACAGACAGACAGACAGACAGACAGACAGACAGACAGACAGACGGACCAACAAACCAGCATCAATCAAAATACTTTATTGGTGCAAACTTCCTGTTTTGTTAATGCATTTCAAAACGAAATCGGGGTTATAATTTACCAGCGGTCCTTGTGCACAAAGACTTTGAAAGTTTCAGGTTGCCGCAGCGACCGCTCAGGAGTCTGGAGTCAGCAGAGGCTGACTGCCTCTGCCAGACGCGCCCTCCTTCAGATTCAGCTTCCTCGGCTTGAACTCCTCTATCTGCTTTTCCTTCTTCTTTTTCTTCTGCTTGCCCTCGCCCTTGCTGTCCTCTTCTTCCTCGCTACCATCTTTCTTCTTCTTTTTCTTCTTGTCCTTCTTCTTTTTGTCTTCCTCAGCGCCGCTGTCACTTTCATCTTCGCCGCTTCCGGCTTTGTCCTTCTTCTTCTTTTTCTTCTTGTCCTTCTTTTTCTTGTCGCCTCCATCGCTGTCGCTTTCATCTTCGCTGCTGCCGGCTTTTTCTTTCTTCTTCTTTTTATTCTTGTCCTTCTTTTTCTTGTCGCTTCCATCGCTGTCGCTTTCATCTTCGCTGCTGCCGGCTTTTTCTTTCTTCTTTTTCTTCTTGTCCTTCTTTTTCTTGTCGCCTCCATCGCTGTCGCTTTCATCTTCGCTGCTACCGGCTTTGTCCTTTTTCTTCTTTTTCTTCTTGTCCTTCTTTTTTTCATCTCCGTCGCTGTCGCTTTCATCTTTGCCGCTACCGGCTTTATCCTTTTTCTTCTTTTTCTTCTTGTCCTTCTTTTTTTCATCTCCGTCGCTGTCGCTTTCATCTTTGCCGCTACCGGCTTTGTCCTTTTTCTTCTTTTTCTTGTCCTTCTTCTTGTCGCCTCCTTCGCTGTCGCTTTCATCTTCGCCGCTACCGGCTTTGTCATTTTTCTTCTTTTTCTTCTTGTCCTTCTTCTTCTTTTCGTCATTGCCATCTTCATCAGAAGCGGCTGCGGCAGCGGCGGCGGCGGCTGAGGCAGCCCGCCACAGAGCCGCAGGTGTCTGCGTGGTGGACTCGGAGAACAGAGCTCTCTGACAAATGGATTATTGGGGAGTTAGAATAGTTTATCCCGTCCGATCATTTTACGAGTACACAGCTATTTAAAGTGCCCATAATATTCTTACAGTCGCGTGAAAAGATCTCGATGTGTTCAGCATTGTTGCTGTGGTTCCACGGAGCTCGGCTCGCTCCGGCGAACTGCCCGATATGTTGATTGAAGAGCAGAATGGTCGACCGGAGGGCACCTGCACAACGCTCCTCATGCTGGGGCAGGGAAATCCAAATAACAATAAATGTAGTTCAATAATAAGCGTCAGTTTACGCTTTTAGTTCATCAGAGAAAATAAGCAATAACTTAAAACATGGATATCCCATAGATCAAAGAAACGGGGATTTCCCTTAGATACACGAAACAGGGATTTCCCTTCCATACACGAAACAGGGATTTCCCTTACATACACGAAACAGGGATTTTCCATAGATACGTGAAACAGGGATTTCTCGTAGATCGAGGAAACAGGGATTTCCCATAGATCAAAGAAACGGGGAATTCCCTTAGATCAAAGAAACAGGGATTTCCCTTAGATCAAGGAAACAGGGATTTCCCTTAGATACACGAAACAGGGATTTCCCTTAGATCGAGGAAACAGGGATTTCCCTTAGATCAAAGAAACGGGGAATTCCCATAGATCAAAGAAACTGGGATTTCCCTTAGATCAAAGAAACAGGGATTTTCCTTAGATACACGAAACAGGGATTTCTCTTAGATCAAGGAAACAGGGATTTCCCTTAGATACACGAAACAGGGATTTCTCTTAGATCAAGGAAACAGGGATTTCCCTTAGATGCACGAAACAGGGATTTCCCTTAGATCGAGGAAACTGGGATTTCCCTTAGATCAAAGAAACAGGGATTTCCCTTAGATACACGAAACAGGGATTCCCCTTAGATCGAGGAAACAGGGATTTCCCTTAGATTAAAGAAACAGGGATCCCTCAAATATCGAAAGCAGCAGGGATTTTCCTAAGGAAAGAATTAGCAGAGACGCAACACGAGGATACTTACGTGTTCCTCGGCGGCGGATCCCTTCTCCTGGAGTCCATTCGTTGAATATCCTGACTATCCAGCACGTTGAACCGGTGAGCTGGAGCGGCTCCACTGGAGTGCCAGGGCGCCTGCATCAGCGGCAGCTGCCTCCGTCTGGACGTCTCCAGGCGGGTCTGGCGCTCAGCTTCGACCTGAGCATCCTGCCGGCGAGACGTCTCCAGCAGCCTGTGGCGCTCCATCAGTGCCACTCCGTCGTGCTTTGAATTTTTAGGAAAAAAAATTAAACATATACGGAATTAGAAATACAGAAGATGAGATACTACTGAAAAACAATGCGAACTTGACGCTATCAAATGAAAGCACAGGTATTCCTGTCTCTTCTGGGTGCTCGTGTGTGTTTTTGCAATCCTTTGCTCTCCGTTCGTCCCTCCTCCTGCTTTCTGATTGGCTGGCTGTCTCGCTGGGTGTGTGTTTAATTCTTATCTCTCCACCCTGCGTTTTGGCCTCCCACCAAACCCTACTCCCAGGGCTGATTTTTCTGTCCTTATCTCTAGCCTTGTTCATGTTTAATCTGTGTGCCACTCTCTCCCTGCGGGCACTCTCATCGATTTTTAACACCCCCTTTTTGCGTTCGAAGTATAAATATTTAAGTCTTGAATCTGGCCCGGCGGGAAAAATGGCGGGGCGGTCTCGGTTTAAACCCGAAAACAGTCACGTGACTTTGGCCTTGGTCCTCCGTTAAAACACGGGAACAGTCACGTGACTTTGGCCTTGGTCCTCCGTTAAAACACGGGAACAGTCACGTGACTTTGGCCTTGGTCCTCCGTTAAAACACGGGAACAGTCACGTGACTTTGGCCTTGGTACAACCGTCAAAGATTTTGACCAATCAAGCGGGTGGCTTGCTAGGATTGAAGACGCCGTTGACAAAGGAGGTACATGTACTGTAGCACTCAACGAAGCCAGTCACATCAACTGCGTCGAGTCATACTGTCCACAGCCGGTGCAGTGTGCAGGAGCTTCCATTTGAGAAGCCTTCTACAGTTCACAACTTCACATTAAACTCCAAAATAATTTTCTTCATTTTTATGTTCCCTTTATGTTATGAACAAGTTTTCGGCGTTGCTTAGTTCTGTTCTAGCTCGTAATTTGACATCTTTCCTTATGCTTGTCCATGCATAATGAATATTTGGAGAGACTTAATTAACCTCAAGTAGTATTTTAAATATGCACGCACAGAACTAAGCAAATCTACACAAAGATGGTGATGGTAAAACTTCGATAAAAATGACAGTGCAGTTATAGTTAATATATAGAATCCCTAAGTAGCGATTTAAGCATTGGTCCAAGAAAAACACACAAATAAATAATTACCTGGTGACCGTCCTATGTTAAACAAAGAAAAGAAATAGAGACTATTGAAAATTAGATTTAATTTATACATTTTGACACTGTAGTACATGAAGATATTTTTGAAAAAATTACTATTTACTAAACAACTGTATCTGCAGTAGATTTTATACTACTAGCTATTATACTAATCTTCAGTAGTATACTACTAGCTATATTACTTCGATTTTTTCCACTCTCAATGACTATAAAATCAAGCATCATGCAAAACCCCGCTCACCTGTAAACTAAGCAGATTATCCCTGTACAGCCGCTTGTACACACCGTCTGGTAGGAGGGCGCCGCCAGTCCAGCGCATGGTACGCTGAATGTCTTCGTGACCTTCAGGCGGCAGCAGCCAGCGCAACCTGTTGCACTTTGGCAGCCAAACTTCGTTGGCCTCAGAGAGCCAGTGCCAGCGCGAATTCACCTTGGAGAGTGAAAGTAATTGGAGCTAGACTCGCTACTAGTTTTCCAATAAAGAAGTAGCACGCAACGAAAGTTAAATGTTCAGTTAGTAAAATTTTTGTGCAAATAAAAATACAGGAAATTTCTGATGACTAGCGCGATCTCGGCCTGATCCCAGCTCAATCTCATTGAGAATCCAGCTCAATCTCAATGAGAATCCAGCTCAATCTCATTGAGAATCCAGCTCAATCTCAATGAGAATCCAGCTCAATCTCATTGAGAATCCAGCTCAATCTCATTGAGAATCCAGCTCAATCTCATTGAGAATCCAGCTCAATCTCAATGAGAATCCAGCTCAATCTCAATGAGAATCCAGCCCAATCTCATTGAGAATCCAGCTCAATCTCAATGAGAATCCAGCTTAATCTCAATGAGAATCCAGCTCAATCTAAATGAAAATCCAGCTCAATCTCAATGAGAATCCAGCTCAATCCCATTGAGAATCCAGCTCAATCTCAATGAGAATCCAGCTTAATCTCAATGAGAATCCAGCTCAATCTAAATGAGAATCCAGCTCAATCTCAATGAGAATACAGCTCAATCCCATTGAGAATCCAGCTCAATCTCAATGAGAATACAGCTTAATCTCAATGAGAATACAGCTCAATCTCAATGAGAATACAGCTCAATCTCAATGAGAATACAGCTCAATCTCAATGAGAATACAGCTCAATCTCAATGAGAATACAGCTCAATCTCATTGAGAATCCAGCTCAATCTCATTGAGAATCCAGCTCAATCTCAATGAGAATCCAGCTCAATTTCATTGAGAATCCAGCTCAATCTCATTGAGAATCCAGCTCAATCTCAATGAGAATCCAGCTCAATCTCAATGAGAATTCAGCTCGTTCTCAATTTATTAATAAATAGTTGAATAGTTTTAATAACTTTTTTTACCTGAGCGCATCGGCAAAGACTACGCGGATCAAGGTAGGAGAAGATCTTCAAACTCAGCCGTCTGGGCAGCTCTACTGTCATGTCGACGCGCACCTGAGGAACGTAGCGTTGAGTGTGCTGGTGCAGGAAGTCTGACTCCTTGATGGTACAGTCCACCAGCAGCTCGTGAAGCAGCACTCGTCTCTGCTCCGGGTTCCATTTGCTGAACTAAAATGGAAAAAATATAATTTAATGGAAAAAATGGAAAAAAAATAATTTTAATCTTAGTGGTCATCTAACTGAAATTGATACTTGATAAAATATTTTACTAATTTACTTGAAATATTCCGAGTAGTAGTATATAAACAATGCAATAGCCTTTTTGTTATAAATATTTAAACAAAGTGGCATTACTTAAACTTTACCTTAATTTAATTAGACACAAAGGCTTAGTATTTAATTGTATCCTAAAAAGTTTTTTACTAATAAAGTGAAATTATGAAGCAACTTAAGCTTTTCTTTATGAATGATTATATCATATGAAAATAATGTCATTGAGAAATTCAGTCTTTGAAAGTATTATTGCTTTTAACTTACCCACTTCATTACTAGCCCACAACGCTCTTGAAACATCTGAAAAAACGGTTAGTTTTTTAATATAAATCAATAAATATATTATTCACACAGATGTTTAAATGATGTTAGCTATAACATTAATTGTACAATATGCAGGAAAAGTAAAGTTTTGTTGTGTAGGACAAGAATATAGGTTCAAATTCAAATTCAATTTAAATTCGTCACAATGTAAAGTAATATCCATTAAAATCAGCAGACGATAATTCGAAGAATAGCTTCTGGGCTTCAGTTTCTTATGGGCTGGGTTGTTGATTTAATGTTGTTTATGCGATTCAAACCAATAATGGTAATTACTTACCACAACGTCAGCTTCATTTCTTCCCAATGAAACTGACGAGTGCTTTTGCATAGCGGTTTTGTTTCCAGTACCAGGTGCCAGGATTTTGGCTTATAAACAGGAATGCGTTGAAAAATATTTTTTTACATTAGAGAAAATAGGGGCTTCATTAAGAAACCAAATTGTTTAGAGAAAGCAAATTTAGGCCAGTTAGATTTTAATTAAAATTATTATGTTGCTGATTTTTATTTCTTTATACATAAATTTAAATAAAAGTATGATTACAGAAGACAATTTTATAATTTAATTATTTATTTTGTTTAGCTTCGAATACGATTGGTTTTACGCGCGCGAATTACAGTACCTACGTGTTTACTAAAGTTATTGCTCGTTGCTCGTTGACAATTTCCAGAGCTTTGCAGTCCAGTTGCTGGTAGTAGTGGTTGTGAATCATACACCTAGCTACAGATACAGTATTTCGGCATCTATATCAGTCTGTATATATCTGTCAGAATAATTATAATGGATACCCCCGTTAATATTTAATTTGAATTACATGTAACCCTATACTTTCTTTTGCTACGATTTACATCTAGCAAAAAAGTGCTTGGCGATCCGTTGTACATAACTTAACTTATTATATACAACTTTTAAATGTATTTAACTTATAGATCAAAACATGCGCTTGCTCAAACATACATTGTGTAATATACACTTATGAATATGCACGTGTAGCATCGATTCCAGCTTCGACTTGTACATGTATAGTATGCTTCGAATTCAATATGTAAATGTACTTCTTTTTTTGATAATCAAGAGTTGATTCCATCCCTCAATTTTAGTTCAGTACTGTAAAGTAAACAACTAAATTTCATGTACATGTACATGTACATTATTAGTTAACATAATGGATACGCTCGTACACATGCCACTGAATGTGCATAGCAACTTACGTACACTGTATACATATAAGCATCGCATTAATTTTATTAAACTGACAGCATGTAAAATCGTTCATTATCGTTATTTTTAAATTTAAACAGAAGAATCGATTAGCGAATGTAGAACAAACATAATTTATCTAGCAACATATAATATTGCAGCTATGTTACTTTTTACAGGCATATATAGTTTTTGTCGAACTTCGTAAACGTCATGACACAAAAGGAAAGGAATTAGTTCAATCGTTAATATACATGTAAGCTGTAATGAGCCTGAGCCCAGAGCCACGACTAACGAACGATCCTACTAGAACAATTAATAAAGAAATGTCCTTACTGAAGGTACAAACTGCCCTAGTACATGTAATTTAGCTACCAAGTGTCCAGCTTGTAAAACGATCCCACACCTAGCACATGTATAGCTACATCAGAATCTTGGTTGGGAAGGCCAATTATTTTACATTATGTGAACAGCCACGGACAATCGAGTATTTAATGATCGAGCGAAGAAACAGAAAAGACACCGCGCGTACAGCAAGACAATGAATTTCCCTGTCTTTGAAGATTCCCAATCTCTAAAAGCAGCAAGTCTCACTGAAGCAGAGAGAAGCGCCATTGCCCGCGACTGGCCACTTATAGATGCTCAGAGAGATCGGATTGCTGTGCAACTGTTTCTCAGGTGAGATTTCCTGAGCTCTGCTTAATTAGTATCTCACTGAGAGTTATGCAGCTCAGTCTCAATGAGAACACAGCTCAATCTCAATGAGAATCCAGTTCAATCTCACTGAGAATCCAGCCCAATCTCACTGAGAGTTCTGCAGCTCATTCTCAATGAGAACACAGCTCAATCTCAATGAGAATCCAGCCCAATCTCACTGAGAGAATCCAGCTCAATGTCAATGAGAATCCAGCTCAATCTCAATGAGAACACAGCTCAATCTCAATGAGAATCCAGTTCAATCTCAATGAGAATCCAGCCCAATCTCACTGAGAGTTCTGCAGCTCATTCTCAATGAGAACACAGCTCAATCTCAATGAAAATCCAGTTCAATCTCACTGAGAATCCAGTTCAATCTCACTGAGAATCCAGCCCAATCTCACTGAGAGAATCCAGCTCAGTCTCAATGAGAACACAGCTCAATCTCAATGAGAATCCAGTTCAATCTCACTGAGAGAATCCAGCTCAATGTCAATGAGAATCCAGCTCAATGTCAATGAGAATCCAGCCCAATCTCACTGAGAGAATCCAGCTCAATGTCAATGAGAATCCAGCTCAATCTCAATGAGAATCCAGTTCAATCTCACTGAGAATCCAGCCCAATCTTACTGAGAGAATCCAGCTCAATGTCAATGAGAATCCAGCTCAGTCTCAATGAGAATCCAGCTCCAATTAATCCCCATCAATCGCAGGACATTCGAGCTCAGTCCCTCTGCCCAGGACCTGTTCCCCCGGTTCAAAGGTGTCACCAGGCAGAACCTCGCAGAACTGCCAGCCCTTCGAGCGCACGGACTTCGGGTGCTCAGCGTGCTCGGCGCTGCTGCCCGGGACCTCGCCGACTCAGAAGACGGCGTCATCGACTCGGAGGTGCCAAGGATGGTGGGCAGATCCCACGCCGAAATGGGCGTTCGACGAATGCACTTTGAGGTTGCTATGCCGATTTGGAATCAAATTTGCTTTGCACTGGAAACCCAATCTGCCCTAACTGGAAACCCAATCTGCCCTAACTGGAAACCCAATCTGCCCAACTGGAAACCCAATCTGCCCTAACTGGAAACCCAATCTGCCCTAACTGGAAACCCAATCTGCCCAACTGGAAACCCAATCTGCCCTAACTGGAAACCCTATCTGCCCAACTGGAAACCCAATCTGCCCTAACTGGAAACCCTATCTGCCCAACTGGAAACCCAATCTACCCAAACTAATTCCAGAGCATGCGGGCAGCCCTACTGGACGCTCTCAACTCAGAGCTGCACCTGAGCGAGTCCGACAAGCAGGCTTGGAGAAAACTGCTGCATCAACTGCTGACATCCGTGCTGGCCCAGGGAATTATCGAATAAGCTAGTAGCTAAAGGAACGCAATAAGATATAAATTTATTTGCTAGCAGCTGAAAACGTCCCTATGTCTACATGTATTTACACGCAGTACACCCAGGGTAGCTACTCAACCAGATTCCCCAACACTCCCTAGGGTAGCTACTCAACCAGACTCTCCAACATTCCCTAGGGTAGCTACTCAACCAGACTCCCCAACACTCCCCAGGGTAGCTACTCAACCAGGCTCCCCAACATTCCCTAGGGTAGCTACTCAACCAGACTCCCCAACACTCCCTAGGGTAGCTACTCAACCAGACTCCCCAACACTCCCTAGGGTAGCTACTCAACAAGACTCCCCAACATTCCTCAGGGTAGCTACTCAACCAGACTCCCCAACATTCCCTAGGGTAGCTACTCAACCAGACTCCCCAGGGTAGCTACTCAACCAGACTCCCCAACACTCCCCAGGGTAGCTACTCAACCAGACTCCCCAACATTCCCCAGGGTAGCTACTCCACCAGACTCCCAGAGCTATTTGTAGAAATTTTAGCGATATCGTAACGAAAAAGTAAAGTACATAAATATAGTTATGGTAAATGGAATTACCTAAAATTAGTAATTCAGCATTACTGTAACAACTAAAATTATTAATAAACGAATTTATTGCAAACTGTATTAGAAATACAAATAACAAAACAGAAGACACACAAGCGCTAGACAATATTGATCGAAATCATTTTAAATCTCATCATCAAATAAAAAATTGAAATAAACAAATAAACAATGGAAACTTGGGGTCAAATTCACAAAACTGCGTTAATACTTGGAGACATAAAAAGTTTATACTGTACTTCAAATTGGGCCATCCGTAACCGTAAAGTATTGCTCTCTTAGAACCGCAGGGCTTATTGCATTGAAAAAAGACAGATTGTCAGATAAAAGAGACAATTAATATGATTTTGGTAGATAAACTCTTAAATGTGACTAGCCATACTAGATGACAACAGCAAAGACAGAATGAGTCCAACCAGGAACACAATTATAGCAAATTCAACACAACAAAGCGCTATGCAGAGATGCTGCTTGACATCAAATAAATATGATTTTTTGCGATTAAATATTCACATTATTTACGAGTAGAAGATGAAGATTTTTGTGGAACTAAAACATCACAAACTACTGGATAACGATTTAGAGGTAGATGTACCTTGCTTACATGGAACAGGTGTGTGCTCAAATAACGTTTGTTTTACATAAAACAAGTTTATTAACTTCATACTGGTTCTAAAACTTTATAAGAATCTCACTCCATGAGATTAGAAACCTTGGTTAGAATCTCAACCAATGAGATTAGAGACCTTGGTTAGAATCTCAACCCATGAGATTAGAGACTTTGGTTAGAATCTCAACCCATGAGATTAGAGACCTTGGTTAGAATCTCAACCCATGAGATTAGAGACTTTGGTTAGAATCTCAAACCATAGGATTAGAGAAGTTGGTTAGAATCTCACTCCATGAGATTAGAAACCTTGGTTAGAATCTCAACCCATGAGATTAGAAACCTTGGTTAGAATCTCACCCCATGAGATTAGAAACCTTGGTTAGAATCTCATCCAATAGGATTAGAGAAGTTGGTTAGAATCTCACCTGATGAGATTAGAGACGCTAATTGAATTTTTGAGACAGTAAGCTATGAAATTTATTTAAATAATTATGCAACGAAAGAGATGATTTCAAAGCCCGTTAGTTTTCAATTAAAAAATTAAAATCAAAGAGAAATCAAACACAGAGAAGGGAGGTGGGAGGCAAAGTTACCATTCAAAATTTATAATTGGAAGTTAAAAAACTTTTAATACTACTTTACCTAGCGACTAGATTTGCAATCCATTTTATTAGATTATGGATTAGAGATAGATTAGCAATCCGTGAGTTGTAATAGATCATGGGATGGCTAGATTAGCAATCCATGAGTTGTAATAGATCATGGACGGCTAGATTAGCAATCCATGAGCTGTAATAGATCATGGACGGCTAGATTAGCAATCCATGAGTTGTAATAGATCATGGACGGCTAGATTAGCAATCCATGAGCTGTAATAGATCATGGACGGCTAGATTAGCAATCCATGAGTTGTAATAGATCATGGACGGCTAGATTAGCAATCCATGAGCTGTAATAGATCATGGACGGCTAGATTAGCAATCCATGAGTTGTAATAGATCATGGACGGCTAGATTAGCAATCCATGAGCTGTAATAGATCATGGACGGCTAGATTAGCAATCCATGAGTTGTAATAGATCATGGACGGCTAGATTAGCAATCCATGAGCTGTAATGCACCATGGACGGCTAGATTAGCAATCCATGAGCTGTAATGCACCATGGACGGCTAGATTAGCAATCCATGAGCTGTAATGCACCATGGACGGCTAGATTAGCAATCCATGAGCTGTAATAGATCATGGATAGCTTGAGCTCAGCAGCTACCTGCCCCCAGAATCCTCATCAGATTCCGATCCCGATTCTGTAGCCGAAGTATCGTCATCCATAGCTTCGCTGCTGCCAATCGATAATTGATCGGCTGCCAGTTTATTAGTCGATAATCGGCCTTCAAATCCTGGCGGTGGCGGCGGCTGCTGAGCCCTAGACTTATCTACAATGGCATAGAACAGCCGCAGCGGGCCCCTACGCCGCCAAGAGTACACATAGGCGATGTCCATGACGGAATAGTCGGCGCTCAGACAGTCGTCAGTGTAGAATATCGACACAGACTGGCTGGGCGACAGGCCGAGTTTGAGTCGAATAAAAGTGCACAGATGCCCGACAGTCAAACAGGCTGGAGTTAACAGGTAGCAGGGCCGTTTTAAGTCCACAAAGTCGGATCGAAGCTCTCGATGCTCGCCGGTGGTTGCTAGGCGACCGCCGGGGTCCACTAGTTCGAGCGACACGGACAGAGTCTCGGTTTCGTCGACCACGTCGCCAGGGTGGGCGAGTTCGCCGCGGCCTTCGGGACCAAGGCTGAGGTCGCGGCTCGGGTTTGCCTGGTAGAACTCGCGCCTGCGGTTGCGGGCGTGCGGGGATTTAGTAATATACATAAGTTTTTGGGATTTCGGATTGGCTTTCAGGAATATGGGATCTCTGCTTCAGGAATATGGGATCTTTGCTTCAGGAATATGGGATCTTTGCTTCAGGAATATGGGATCTTTGCTTCAGGGAGATGGGATCGTTAGCTTCAGGGATATGGGATCTTTGCTTCAGGAATATGGGATCTTTGCTTCAGGAATATGGGATCTCTGCTTCAGGAATATGGGATCTCTGCTTCAGGAATATGGGATCTTTGCTTCAGGAATATGGGATCTTTGCTTCAGGAATATGGGATCTCTGCTTCAGGATTCCAGGAATATGGGATCTTTGCTTCAGGAATATGAGATCTTTGCTTCAGGAATATGGGATCTTTGCTTCAGGAATATGGGATCTTTGCTTCAGGAATATGGGATCTTTGCTTCAGGAATATGGAATCTTTGCTTCAGGAATATGGGATCTTTGCTTCAGGAATATGGGATCTCTGCTTCAGGAATATGGGATCTTTGCTTCAGGAATATGGGATCTTTGCTTCAGGAATATGGGATCTTTGCTTCAGGAATATGGGATCTTTGCTTCAGGAATATGAGATCTTTGCTTCAGGAATATGGGATCTTTGCTTCAGGAATATGGGATCTTTGCTTCAGGAATATGGGATCTTTGCTTCAGGAATATGGAATCTTTGCTTCAGGAATATGGAATCTTTGCTTCAGGATTCCAGGAATATGGGATCTTTGCTTCAGGAATATGGGATCTTTGCTTCAGGAATATGGGATCTTTGCTTCAGAAATATGGGATCTTTGCTTCAGGGATATGGAATCTCTGCTTCAGAGAGATATGATCGCTAGCTTTAGGGATATGGGATCTTGGATTCAGGGATATGGGATCTTTACTTCAGGGATATGGGATCTTGGATTCAGGGATATGAGATATTTGTTTCAGGGATATGGGAACTCTGGTTTGGGGTTATACAACCTTCAGCTTTAGGAAAAGATGCTTCGTAAACTTAAATATCCCTGAATTGGTAGAGAATTATTGCGACTCACCTCCGCGTCATCTCAGCCTTGAACAGGCCAGGCACTAGCTTGTACACCAACGACTGCAGACTTCGATCAGCTTTAATCGCTTTCCTAGGATCAGTTTTGTGCAGTAATATGTCGCATACTGGGCAGCACTTACTGCCAGCCAAATGTCGTAATAGACAGGAGCGGCAAAATGAGTGCAGGCATTCAACAATGGTTGTAGCATCAATGTAGTAGCCAGCACAGAGTGGGCAAGTGATGTGCGGATTCAACTGGCTGAGTCGCATTTTCACTACCCGGTGCATGACGAATGCTTGAACTGCGTCACTGGAAGCAAGGAAATGTCTTTTGGTGTGTCTTATGTCTTGCCTTTAATGTGTCTTGGAAACTGACTTTTCTCAAGTGTCAGAATAAAGTAAGTAAGTGGACTAATGTAACAATGGAATTCAACTAATGAAAAAGTACACTGTGCATATAATTTTGGTGTTCTATTTTAAGCATGATCAAATTGTCTAATTATAATTGAGGAATATTGTCAGAGAAGTATTTAATAGATATATAAGATATTCCAATTATTATAGAATTGGCAACAAGCAATATTGGCTATTCTATAACTCCCTTAAGCAGGCCCTCAAATCCATATTGCAGCCAATTTGCAGATATTTTTGCAAAGAGTCTAGCAAGATTAAAAAACTAAAACTTAGTATAAATCAAAACTTAGAAAAAGCCAATTTGTTTGTTTTGCAAATATTTAGATATACAAATATGTACTTATATTAAGCCTTTATATGTAATTCTGCCTTAAGGCAGACACAAGCCAAGATTTCAATTTAGCAATAAATACAACTATAAGGCTTATTGTTGGAAGTTTAAGATATAGGTTTATAGGCAAAAAGTATCTAGATATGGACATGACTATGGGAATATATACTTTTATATTTAGTTGCAATTTCTAATAATATCATTGGCCATTTATTAATTTAGAAATAAAAAACATAAAAGACAAGGCTATGCCTATTAGAACCACTGATTTCACTAATAATAAGGCATAGCAGTGAAAATGAATGAATGCTAACAATTTTAAAGGTTTTTTATAAATAGAACTTAACTTTTAGTTTGTTTAGGAGCCATTAAAATAAATCAACTTTTGTTTAATTTAAGCTGATCAAATAAATACTTTAAATGGATATGCTTGTAATAACCACATATTTTATAATTAGGTTTCAATACAACTATAGGCCTAAATGAATTTAACACTTAGTAAATTTATCTAAAAGCTAGACTAGGCCTAGATAATAAGCCAAAAAGAAAGTTAATAAATTTACCAATTATGACTTTTAAATATAATAACCCTAAGCCTAAGGGCCTATGTCTATATCTAGTCTAATTGGGCCTTTTGGTCTAGTTTTTTAGGTCTACCATATTAGTTTTATAGGGTTCTAGTCCCTTTGTCTAGCATCAACTTGTTTATCAAAATATGAGGGGTGTCCTAAAAGTTCCTGGAATGTCTAACGTTGCTCTTCAATGGAGCCATGAAATTCCATGCCCATGGTGTCAAATGAAAGGAAATTTTGTCACAAAGAAAACAAAGTTAAAATCATTTTGATATCTTTTTTATTTAGGAGCTGCAGCAAGAAACATACACGAAGGTCAGGGATAGTGTTACACAACTGCACATATCAATGAAAATAATTTGTAATCTCCATTTTTGGATATTTTCATTTTGAATTTGTGCTACTAAATGTCAGAAAGATGTGGTAGTGTCTATGGAAAAAGTAGAAATGCTCATAAAGCTAATCTGAGCTTTTGCGCAAGTGCAAATAATTCATACTAAGCATTTGCTTTCAACTTGAAATTTCTTTGCAAAAATGAGTTCTCTTCAGAGCCTTGAAAGTCAGTGAAGTCAAGTTTTTGCCCTTTGGTCAGTAGGATGGAGTGGAACCAAGATTTCTGACCACTTATTCTCCATCCACAGTGAGAACAGCCTGAAAAAACTGCCATTTATAGATAGATCAAAAATGCTTTAGAGATGGCCAGTCTGCTGTGAATGATCAGCCACGCTCTGGCCATCCCTGCACGTTGGGTAGCAAGATATCCCATCAATGGATTGAGGCCCTGCTGGACTCGGATGCCCACTTGACTATTTGAGAGATCTTTGATCAATTGGATATTGCCAAGTTGACTATCCATCAAATAATTGTCAACAATCTGGGTCTTTCAAAGATCTCAGCCTATTGGGTTCCCCACCTCCTCACACCGGAGCTCAGGGCATAATGACTGAGCATTGCCAAGTCCAACATTGAGCTCATTCAGAGGCAAGGTGGCTAGAGCAACTTTAGTAAGCTGATGATTTCTGGTGATAAGACCTAGATTCCATTTTTTGATCCTAAGACAAAAGAAGAAAGCTGGGTTTAGACAAAGAAAGGGTCACCTGCCCCTGTGAAGGCTTGGTGAGACTAGAATTCAAAGAAAGTCATGTTGACTCCACAGCCAGGAAGACGGTAGAATCCTCGGAATTTTCCGGCGCAAATCAGCAATTTGCCGGCGCATGGCGCACACTTCACTGCGCCGCGCGCATGGGCTCGGCGCATCGGCGCATGGCTCGGTGCATCGGTGCATGGCTCGGCGCATGGTGCACAAGGTACGTCAGTGTACGTGACAATATAATAATGATATTGTATATTAAATGTCAATCAATCAATAAAATAAACGATAGTCGATACGATAGTCGTTATTTCCAATGTTGTTTCTATTTCAAATTTCATTAATCGACTTAACAAACTTAACAAATTTGCGCCTTTCGCGGCTTTTGTTGCGTCTTTTTGCTTATATTTTGCAAATAGAAGCTATGATTGAACTGCTTGAACTTCCATTGATATTGATTCAATTTAGATACTTAATACTTGATGGTGCTTTTTTAAGTGTATTTTTCTCAGCGCATGGCGCACAAGTAATTTTTTTTTCTCGGCGCACGCGGCGCACAACAAAAATTTTGATGGATGTTATTCCGGCGCACACGCTGCACCTTCCTGACCATGGTGTTGACTCTCTTCTTTGACCATTGTGGTCCACTGACTATTGATTTTCTGGAGGAAAAGACCACTATCAATGTTAATCACTATGTTGCTAGCCTAGCCAGACTAATTTATCTATTGTGTCATGTATGCCAAGATATATCCTGTCCCTGAAATATGCTAAAAAATGGTAAGACCCTTGTTATATGCTGGGAAATCCTGGCATACATGTCACCTTCCAAACTATAGGCCATAGGCCTAGTCCAAAAGAGGGGTAGTACATCAGATTAATCTGGCATATACTCACGACTTTTAGCATTAAACTTATTATACATTTTTTTACTTTTTGAAATCTGGCATATAAAAATGGATAGTGAAAAAGTGGTATATATGTTCCTGCAGTTGCAGAATCAAATTGTGAAATAAAAGTAAATTTAAATAGAAGGTAATTATTTTAAAAGAATAAAAGAAATCTTGGCATGTATTGACTTCCCGCTGTAGAGTATCAGCAAAAATCTAAAGTGAAACAAAGGAGCAAAAAGTCATTTGGTGCACTGCAACACTAGAAGCAAGGCTCGTAACAAGGCTTGTTTTTTTCTAGGATTACATTACAACTTTGGGTTGGAAAAAATTTGGTACACACTGGTATACCAAAAAAAATTGTGGGAGATTTTATTCTGGTGTACATTCAGAATGTTCTGAACTATGGACTGTAGGTATAGAGTCTAATAAAAAAAACAAATCATTTAATATAGAATCAAATATAGCATCCCTAGGGGCCTATAAATAAGAAACATTTGTGGTGTTGAATGATTTTGTTAAATGTTAAGATTTTATTACATGATATATCCATCACTTACAATAACTAAGCTAAACTAAGGCTGCTATGAGTTGTAATAGCAATACTATCTATAGTGCAATCATAATCAAATTATTTTAAACACTTTGACTTGAGTTGCCTTGAAGCCTATTGTCTTGAATAGAGATTAAGTATTCAAACTATCAAAATAGCTTTAACGATTAAACTACAGTAGAGTCGTAGACGTCAGTGCATGTCCAACGTCCCTAATTAATAAAAAACAGTCAGTCAGTGCTGTCGTGCTGAAGAACATAGCAATGATAGCATAGCCTATACACGGCTATAGGACCTTTTGCATTATTATTTTTTTAGTATAGCTCATGGATTTCAACGAACTGACAGTTACTTGTTAACCAAGACCAGGAAGATGATTGACAGTATAAATATATTTGACTTCTCAAGTGTAGTATGCAGTTGCAGCAGTAGCAGTTGCAGCTGTACTAGCAGTAAGCAGAAGTCTTAATCAGTTCTACGAAAAATATAAAGTAAAAAACGATTGCAATTGTGCATAACTTAACAAAAACCAACTTTAAAATATTTCGTATAGAAATACAGCTTAAGTTAAAAACTTCTGTTCATTGTTTTAAAAATTTAGTACCTGAGAATGCGAACACTAACTTTGAGTTTACTCTCCGGCATTGGTTAATTATTGATATTTTCTCAGTAAAAGCGGCCTGCAAAGTTTTCCCCCAAAAATTGTCCAGCTGATTCAAATGTACTCCACCTTTTTGTTCGATCGGTTCTCTTCGGTTCTCGAATTTTTTGTATAAAAACTATTAGCCACAATGTGTACGCACTCAAGGACAACTTAAGTAGTCCTTGTAATTTATAGATACGCGGCAGATTTTGTCTGCATTGCCTCCCCCCCCTAAAATATGAATTTGATATGAGTAACTATCAAAACGTTTTAATCGTGTAAATCTCTTTATTAAGACTTACTAAGCATTGGGAAGGCAATGCAGACAAATTAATCTGCCGCGTGGCTGAATGCGCTGCAGGAAAAAAGCATTGCGGGCAAAACTCGGCGGGAAAAAAACTCGACGGGCAATTCGCTCGCGGGCAAATTGCACTGCGGGCAAATCTCGGCGGGCAAATCTCCACGGGCAATTCGCTCACGGGCAAAATGCACTGCGGTGGGCAATTTGTCTGCGGGCAATTCTCATGGACCCGCTGTGACGTTGTCAGTTATGGTGGCCCCGACAAGGGCCGTTTTAGCGAAAGCAGTGCCGCGCATGTTTTATGCTAGCCTAAAATTAAGCTTTCCTTGTGCGCCCACCCCCAGCCCGCTCGTTATCAGTCCTGTCTGTCTGGGGCACCCGGGGTTAGGCTTGTTTTCCGGCCCGCGCTCCCTCTCTCCCCGCCTCTGCCAAGTTCACTCCGCCAAGTTCAAGCCACGCCACTGCTAAGTTCCTCGCCAGAGAGAGTGCTGCCTCTATCCTATCTCATTGCCATCATATCATCGCCACTCCATCGCCGTAGCCTATTCAGCTATCCATCACCATTATTGGTGCCCGCCGCAGTGCCCAAAGTACCAATAGTTACCGATTCAGCTTCCAATCAGGCCCAGTCCCACTCTTTAATTATTGCCGACTGGAATCTATAGCGAGCGAGCCTATTTAACCATAATAAATAATCGCCATCGTATCGCCATTGTATCAACTGTGTTAAGTCTGAGTGCTACCGCTACACAAATTGCATCCGTTATTCGTCTTCGTCATTTGATCCTGGGGACTGTGTCGTCACACCGCTTCGGTCGGTCTTAATTCAATAAAATCTCGTTACTATAGTGTTTCTATGGAGCCATGCACAGTACATGCAAGTTTACACGTACGTGCCATATAGTATACGCACTTAATTTTTAGTATAAAAACATGTGCCAGACGATTTTATGCCATGGATTTTATGGTGGGGGAGTGACAAAAACAAAGAATTTTACATGCATACATGTACATGACTACATTTACGACATATATTGTAGCTTAGCTACATTTACATTATTTTGCGAATCGGTGGTTGTCAGCGCTCATTTTGGCGTCGCATGCACCCATTTTAAATGCTATAGCTATATTTTCGTGCCCTGAAGCAAAATTATTGCCTTCCAAAACGGCCGTCACAAGGTGGGGTGGAGCTGGGGACAAAAGCATATTAGTCATGTCCCCCATAGCTTTTACTGGGGGACATGTCTTATCCCCCTATCCACCCTGGCCTGTGGCGATGCTCCTGGTACGTGTCCTGTCGTACAATCGACGCATGAGTAGATCAATCCACTGCAGCAACGATACCCAAGAGAAGAATCGTTTTTAAAAAAATTAGTTTATTTTTGTAATAATTAATTGTTTACTTTTTAAACGACAAGGCTACGTCTATAATGGGCGATCCTTCGGTTTCCCGCTCTAAATTATTTTAACATTAGATATTATATTATAAAACGAGTTTGAATAGCGCAACAGAGGTGATATATAATATCTAATGTTAAAATAATTTAGAGCGGGAAACCGAAGGATCGCCCTATAATAAATGCTTATTGATCATTGCCATCTGCACTTATGTATTGTGTACAAGAACAACAGTCGAAGAAATGCAGTACATGCAATCTGTCAACAACGACTAAAACGATCATTTCGATATTTAATCGGGTTAATTTATATTTGAATAACACAACCGTTCCAATACGAATAAATAAATAAATTGAACAATTTTAAAGTACATTATGTCATATAAATTTTTGAGAACTTGTTTTTAAATTGTTTTAGTTTCAACTAGAAGAACAATAAACAGTACACCGTCAAACAATTGCATCACTCCTTGACATGCTTGCACAGAGACGGCTTTAATTTGGCCTCGTAGTAGCGGCCAATTTGAACGGCACAATAGGCGGCAAACTGCATGGTCAGCATGTGCCACGCGGGTGCTGCAAAATCCAATCGAAATGGATACGTTTTAATTGTGATGCGGGAAAGATTTTTCTTCTGGTGATACATTTATTATAGCTTCCCAAGTTCAAAATTTTTCATATTGTCAAAAGTTTTGCTAGTCACTTTTGTCAATGAATTTCGAACTTATAAGTATGAAAACTCGAGCTTGTGAAGTTTACCGTCTTCGACGATGTGAAATGTCGCGAGCTTGTGAAAACCGACCCGTACAGCAATCCGATGTCGGCGACATCCGGCGTTCGATGACAAATATGTACTTTTACATTGCACCGACATTCAGTAGACGTATGACGTCGTTATATGTCGATGTAGTTTGATCGGCCAGACGTGTCGGATTGCTGTACGGGTGACCCCATTAGTACCACAAAATAGTATTACAATATATACATAACACATAGTGTAGCTACGAGTATAAATTTCTGTAGCCACTAGAAGAGATAGATGTACGCTAACATCATCGTCGTTCAAGGTCCTTCCTATCGATGGGTCCAAGATTCATTCAGCCAGATCCTGAATCCTTACACCCAGAGCTACTAACCATCGAATCTTGATTAAGACAATATTTGCATGCAAATAAACTTGATCAAAATAAATAAATCGAACTCACTATGGCGACTATTTGATCTTAGAAGCAGAAACTCCGGAAATATGATGAATCCGTTCATGCCGGATAGAAAGAAGAAGATGATGCCGCAGGAGGCCATCATATTCCAAGCGATTATGTAGCCAATTAAACGCTTCTCGTTTTGCGGGCTCAAGTACCTTTTCTGAAAGATGAAAACGGGTTAAACAATATTTAATAACAGTGCAGGCTTCTGTGATAAAATATTGAGTATGCATGGTACATGTTCACTCAACCCATGTCAACTACAAGCGAGAGAGACAAGCAGTCATGTCTGTGCCTCTGACTGAATTGAAGCAGGCTCACGCGGATACGCACGCAGGCAAACCGTCACGCAGGGTTGTACTAAAAGGCCCTGACTTTGAACTAGATTCTGGCTCTGAAAAAGCTGAGCAATGAACTTACCACAATGCTTCTCGCGTGACTATAGTAGACAAAAGCGGCACAACGTTCAATTAGCAGTTGACAAAAATTCAACGCTGCCCAGGCGCGCACGTTGGTTGAGTCGCCGTGGAACAAGCTGATGAAAGCAAACGTAGCCATGATGGCCAACATTTGACGGACGGGGCCATGGCGGCTACCACCGAGCGGTATGTACAGGTGCGACCGCATCATGGCGAACAGACCTCGGTCGAACACGCGCCACATGATGCTGTAGCTGTACACCCAGCTGATGCAGTCTGGCCAATGGAACAGCTGAATGCCGTCCAGAAGGGCGAGAGCGGCCGGCCATCCGTAGTACTGCACGTACAGCAGCATGAAGATCTGACCGTGAAAAAACATTGCAAAAGCCAGGTGCTTGTACACGATAGCATCATCGGGACTTAGAAGATCCAAATAGGTTCCAACTGGAAGATTGTGATAGATAATCTCCAGAATGCAGTACCAAAACACCAGCCGACAGGCGCGCCAAGCGACCAAACTAGCCGTCCGACCATCAACAGCGATGTTGCGAGCTCGAACTTTCAACTGTTTACAAAAATCGTCGTACGTTAAAATTGGTCCGCACCAAAGGTAGGGCATGTAGAACGAATAGTGCAGAGTTAGAAACAAATTCGAGCGAAGGTACCGCCAGAATCCTGCAGTTTTTAGTTCACCACTCAGCTCTTGCTGCATAGCGTGGCCAAGCGAGATAAATCGGCAGAGCGCGTAGCCATACAAGGCCGCAAAGGTTGGCCCGCTGTCACCGTCAATGTTGAGGTAGTCTAGAAATAGTGTCGCCGCACCGTGGCTGTTCATGACGTAAAGCAGCGAGCCAACAAAGATCCACACGGCTAGGAAAGACCAGTAGGCCAGGCAGAGAGTTACAAAATAGGCAACTATCAGCCACAGAACGGCTTCGAATGACACAGCTAGAAAAACGAGCATCAGAGCGTAGGCGGAGCAAACTAGGTAGTGCAACTGCAAGGTTTGAAAATTGACTTGAATTCATTTCATGTAGTTATCTCGAGTTCACGTTTGCACACTCAAGTCAGGTACGCATTAAATAAAATAATGTTAAGCCGATTTATTCTTAGAAAATATTTGAAGGTGAAAATGCATGGATTGACTAAATTTTATTGGTTGTATGGGATGACCTTTGAAACTTTCTAAGAAAAAAAGTGTTCCGTCAATAACAAAAGTACAATATGCTCACCTCGATAGGCGCAGTTGCCAAAGAAGCTTTGCTGACAAGCAGAAATCCAGCTAATGCAACCAACAAATTCTTCCAATTTTCTGTCGACTTTTCAAGCAGAGCATCAGCGCTTCCATCCTGCGTTGGGGACAGATTTATAGATTTGCTTTTTTACAATAAATTGGTAAAACTTTTATAAACGCGAAACTCAAAGCTGATTAATTCAATTTAAGCTTACCTTGAAATCGCGCATCCAGCCGGGTTTCAAAAGCTCAGCCGGTAGATCTGAAGCAAATAGTTGATAGAAATATGTACAAGTAACTTTGTCTAGAATATTTTCCTTTGGTGCTGGCGCCCCTTGGTGCTGGCGCCCCTTGGTGCTGGCGCCCCTTGGTGCTGGCGCCCCTTGGTGCTGGCGCCCCTTGATGCTGGCGCCCCTTGGTGCTGGCGCCCCTTGGTGCTAAAGCCCCTTTGGTGCTAAAGCCCCTTGGTGCTAAAGCCCCTTGGTGCTAAAGCCCTCTCCCATCAATATTTATGGCCTCGTTAAGCCGGATTACCGTAAGCCTATTGAAAAAAAACTTGAAATTTCCCATACACTTTGAGAACTGTGTAAAGTTTGGCGCGCTCCCTCAGTTGGCTATCAGGATCAGAAGCACTCGTCAGCTTGTGATTGAATCAATTTAATTTAGACCAAAGCTAAGGCTTTGATTGTACTTTAATTGGTAGTGAAGGAACAATGCTTAGCTTATCAGTCTCGGCAAATTCCTTTAGAACATTGGCCGGGTTGCGTCACCGAGTAAATAGTTTTGTTAAAATGTTAACAGAATTTCAATTAAATGAATTGCTAACAGCTTTTTCAAATGGATTCGAGTTTTTACTGTGGATACTTTTCGAGTTCAAGTTCAAATTTATTTAAATTTGCCTTTTAAAAAGCATCTTTATGTCTGGTCCTTTTCGTTGTTGCTCCTTCTTGGTATTGGTCGATATTGACTTACTGTTGTTACTAATGTTTTTTTCGCTGTTTTATATGTTGTTTTGATAATTTGCTATTTGTTGTTGTCGTGGTTGTTGATAATATTTTTATTGATGTTTCTGTTGCCTATTTTATCGATAATGTTGATGTTGTTAATGTATCTGTTGTTTTTAACATACCTTTTAACAGCTAGTGTTTTTAGGAGAAGTGAATTTTTTTAGTCAGACGTTGCTACTAACCCTTATGCAATGTAACGATATTTACGGATTTTTAGCTTACGCAAGCGCTGCCGCGAAAGAATCTAATGTCGTTATTGTACCCTTTTGTATCAAATATGATTGTTTCCGGATTTCTAGTCAATTCTTCTGTCTATGGTAATTGGAAAGGACAGTAAAGGCGACTAGCCTAACTGTCATAATTAATTTTCTAGTGGATTTTGAGCTTTCATTTGAAATACCAATAGAAAAATGAGTCATTGATGTAACCGCCCTTGTCGCCGGTCCGCTCCGTAGAGAGACGAACGCATGACTAGAGGGGGCAATGACCGTAGGCTGCCTATGACCGGGCAATGGCCTGACGGACCTCCAGCACCAGACTGTCCCGCCCACATGATTGATAGCTTTGGTAGCGCTTCGTGACCAGAGGGCCAAGGACCCACATGGACCCCACCTGTAGCCAAGGTGCAATAGTTGGTCACTCGGTCATAGTATGACCGAGTGGCTGCCACCACTCTATGTGACCTGGCACACCTGGATCTTTCTACCAGACCTCTCGAGGCTAGAGCCCCGCCTGGGATGGTTACCAGGAGATTTAGGCTAACAGGGGAGACACATGCAGCCGAGTACAGGGACTCTGCTTGGGGCATGATCGGGAACTCTGGGCTCAACCTGGAGGATTTCTCAGCAGGGGATCCTTTGTGGCTGTGAGCGAGGCTAACTTGCGACTTTGATTACTAAGAGTAGTATGAGGCGAACATGTACTGTCTATAGTTTAGATTGCTCAGGGCGAAGGGACGCGTCAGCATGGGGTTGCAACCTTCCTACTGCCATTCTGTGCCAAGACTCGCTAATCCCCCTACTGCACGCACACGCGGCCCCGCAGCACGCACTCACAGGCGGGCTGTGCACGGGGAGAGGCCATTAGCTTACCCAAACTTCCTTATGCTTTGCCACCCCGGGAGAAAGGCTTAGCAAGCCATGAGTGAAATGATGGTTGAAGAGTGAATAATGATGGAGTTAGTTAATAGTTAATAATTAGGCCCTTAGGCGAATAATCAGGCAATTAGGCGGCTTCACTATTGAGTAAAATACAGCAAAAGGTTACGGTATCACAATTGGCTCAGCTCTCTAATCAGACAATGGAAAAATAGGCAAACCCCGGATAAGCAAGGCGATTAGAGCACAAATTAGTAATAGGAACTTACCGGCAGCTGCACAGAGAGAGAGAGAGAGGCGGAGTTACCGAGGGCGGCTGTAGGCTGCAGTCAGGCAGACGGTGAAGGGGCGATGCGCTGAAGCGACGAGGCGCGGATGTAGATCAGGCGATGCTGATGATGCTGGGCGGTTTCAGACCGCTGGCCGATAGGCGAGCTCACTTGGGGAGCCAATAACTTGGCGGTAACAGACCGCGGACCGGCAGGGATTCGTCTTATAGACGAATGGGTCAGAACTCAGTCTGACAGCAAGTCCAAAGAAGGACGAGGAGCCGAAAGGGTGAGGATTCTCATGCCGAAATCGCTTCCTTTTATAGACCTCACAGCCGCCTCCTCAAGGTCGTTACCATGGCTCCCTCTCTCTGATTGGCTGCCGGCAGAATGACGTCAGAATGAGTCATGATGAGAAGCATGAGACCGGCATAGCAACATGAGAAATCGGGAAATTGCGCAATCCGGAGGTGGGGTGGGGGGATAATTGGCGCAGCGGGTGGTCGCGAAAGTGTTGCGCAAGCAAACATTGAGAACAATAGGGCTGGGGTCGAGAACAAAGGAATTGGAAATCGGGGATAATTGGGGAGAACTGAGAACAATGGAAAAGTAAACATTGGGGAAAAGGTGATAATTAGGTGCGAAAACGAGAACAAAAGAAGGAGAAAATCGGAGAAAATGTGATAATTGGTGGGGGTCGAGAGAAAAAAAGAATCAAAAACGAGAACAATAGAAGCGGGGGTGGGGTGGGTGTCGCATGAGAAATTTGGGAAGGAGAACAATAGCGTGAGAAAAGGTTGCGCAAGAGAGGGGGATGAGTCATCGATGAGTCACCGAGGGGGAGAAGGGGTCACACGACTTGCGTCACCGTTTGGGAGTTTGAGAGGGGATGGGGAGACGGTGGGCACACAAAATACTGTAAGTAGACACAGGGAAAGGGGGGACAGCGCAGGAAAAGAGTGCAGAGGGAGACGAAAAGAGGGGGGATAGGGAAAGTACAGGAAGAATAGGGCGAAAAACAGAAGAGATAGGGTAGAGGGGGAGATACAGAGAGGGGTGGGGAGCTCCGGAAAGGCAGGTGTGGCGGCAGGGGAGACGGAACCAAGGCAGCAGGAGGGGTGCAGCAGAGCGGGAGTCTCCAGGCCTGGTCGGAGACCTGGCCGAGTCTCGACAGCTCTGCGCAGGGGGTGCACGGGATAGGAGGCACTTTCGAAAAAAGTTCCCATGCCCTATCCCGCGACCAGAGCGTGGTTACATCATCATCATTAAATGAGCTACACTAAAGTGCTGCCTGAGCTAACCAGCGAAGATCTGCAAATTATGGACCGGATTGGGAATCAATATGTGCCTAAATCGATTGTTAATTGAGCGCGTACGTGATCGATTCCTGAAGAAGCAAGAACGAGCTAGTTGGAATTCCGAGGAAGGCAATAAAATTGGGGTGCGCGGGGTGGGGGCAGTGTGGAAAGGCGCGGTTGGAGGGTTTAAGGCTGGAGGGTAAGAGCCAATAAAGAAGCTTTGGCTTTAAAAATACATTAAAATGCTTCAGTTTAACTTGCTACTGAACTGAAAGTAGTTTACACGCAAATTTTCTGAGTGGACCATCTAGTTATTCTAGAAGTATCTGTGGTTCTGCCCAAAAACACTGTTAAAATGTGTATTATTAGTCGATCCAAACATAGAAGGAAACAACTAACTCACTTTCATGCAGGTTGATTCCGTACGTGAGATAAAACCCGTGGCCAGCGTAGGCGATGATTGACACCAGCGCGACCAGGTAGAAAGCAATCTCCCGTTTCGGTAACTGAGGATCATCAGAGACGAATCCATGAATTGGATTCTGCTGCTGTTTGGTCTTTGTGGTCGAGTCGTACATTGGGCACTTTGATTCAGATTGTTCAGTAACTTCAGCTTCTATGCTTTCTCGGTCTTGCATGCTGCCGTCCTTTTTGGTGGTTTAGCTAAATAAAGCACAGATTGAAAGTCAGACAGTTAGAGAGAGACGTTATACAGTGATGGGTTTAGAAAAATCGAAGCTGCTTATAAAGATTAGTTCCAGCCATAGACATAAAATTGTAGCTGAATTTGAAAGAGAAAAAGCCATAGACATCAGACAGAATTCAGAACAGTCCAACCGAGCGCTGGATCGTGAAGATTATTACATCATTTCCTGCTAAATAATTCTGTTCGCTCGTACTGAACAGTAAATCCAACCATTGAGATGCTTATCATCAGAAACCAAAAGCTCAATTCAAGCTTTGCAATCTGCATTTTGATTTTGTCTACGTATTCTTGTACAATTACATAAATTATAAGTACAATACTCGTATGCTCATAGTTTACTTGTTGATAAATCCACATTAAAATAAACTTGGCAACATGAGAAGTTTCCACGCTATGAAGGACAAGACAAATTCTGCCTCAGTTTTGTATGTGGCACAACTAAAGCTGCTCCTCAGAATTTCTACACACAATACACATGCAGATTTACTCATTGTAGTACTCCGCGATGGCCTACGACACGAACGTTGCAGCGGCTCTTACCAAGGTGCTGGTGGATAGCGGAGCCTACTGTAACATCCTCACTGAGGCAGCCTGGCGAAAGCTACCGTGACCCCCAGGCCTGCAGCCAATGACAAAGAGGATTTTTTTATGTCCAGCTCGTCAGCTTCATCATCTTCTCACGGAGCGGCACCAGTGTGCTCGGCCGTGCAACCTTGACATCCCTGCAGCTGCTGAGTCTTGGGACGCAGGCCTGGGCACCTGCCAGAGAGGCTACAAGGCCAATCGACGCTCCAAAGGACGAGCAACCGGCCCAGGACAGAGTATTGCTGCAGCAGCTCAACACCAGGAAGTCCGCACCGGAAGCCTCGGTCGGCAGCTTCCACTCGCTCAACGGAGAGCTCAGGGTGCGTGCCGGCATGCTGCTCAGGGACAGCAAGATCGTTGTACCCGCAGGGTTTCAGCAGCAGACCATCAGTTGGCCCCATTTGGCAGGAGGAAGGCCATTGACCGGCTGCAGAGGAATTCTGGTGGCCCGGCATGGCGCGGCAGCCGCAGGCGGTTCTGTAAAGGAGACGCCAGCACCAGGAGACCGGAGGCGGTGGCGCGCGAAAGACGCTCTCAGCCAGCCAACAGCAAACGGCAGAGATAGCAGGGGAGGCGGATGTTCAGTTGGTGGCCAGACGGCGCACGCTGCTACTTCTAATCGGCGCTCCGCCAGGAGGTGATCGAAGTTTTGCGACGGCCTCTGGGAGGTCTACGGGCTGGATGTCAACACGTCAGCAAACCACAAGGCCATAGCAACACGGCCGCACCCCGAATAAATCACATGTACATGCATACGTAAATTTAACTTAACCGCTGATTGGCATACATGTAACTGTTCCGAAAGCTCGTTCCGCTTATCTGCGAAATTATCGAGTCATAGGCTTGTATTTTTTTATTGGAGAGACGTGCCGCCCCCTCTACGTCTTCACGCTTCTCTCTGACTAGCTATAGCCCTCCCGACCAACGTGCACTAGTACTCATGGCCACTCCCAACTAATGCGTAGATTATAGCTGCACGTTGGCAGTGATTCTATATAATATCTCAAATATGCGATCCACGATCAGACCATTATTTTCTCCACCCGCAAGCACACTATACAGTCCTAAACACATACTATCAATTGATAATCAGCACTTTAGAAATTTTTGAAAACAAAAAACGTTCGATGAGCGTTTAAGCTACTGAACTAGCATACTTAGGCCAGTCCTCGTGGGGGTATTTATTCAAACAAAGGAAAATTATCAAGCAAATCAAAATTGAGGAATATATTTTGTTTAGTTTTCTTAGTAATTCGCATATCGTCTATATCTGTCTGAAGATTTCAAAACGGGAAAAGTCAGTCATGCAGTGTGAAGTCCCATTCAATAAAGCTTCTGAATGGCAAGCAGCTTACCTTGATCGGTTAATGGATTTTCCAGGAGTTCTAAGATTAATTACTTCACGAATCAAGTGCGAACGTTGAAACACGACGAATTTCAGTTGCTACTTCTGCGTGGCTGCGACGAGTTGGAATTTTATAGGAATTGAAATACATGTAGCAGTTAATTAATTTGCTATGGAAATTCTGCATGTTCCCATTGAGATTCAGAGGTCTTAATTTGTCTCTTTTTTCGTCTTTCTAGCTTGTACGCCGGTTGGTTTGCATATTTTTAAAGTGGCAAGATTTTTTTTCAAACCGTTACAAATCGGTTTGTGATTACTCAGTGGAAAATCAGGGACTCCGGAGTGGTTCGAATCAGAGTTGTTCCGTAGTATAACTTTGCTCAAGGACAAATTAGGTTTTTATAGGCATCCATTGCTTCGATGCAGAATGCTACACCCGCAGATCGTGCAAACTGGATGGGCGTCCTGGATGGGCGAGATGGCAAGTTTTAAGTTTTTAAACACTGAATCCTAGCTCAGTGTCTCACCAAATAAAGCAAGGATCGTTTCGTCCTAGGCGCAAGTCACAAGTTTATCCACCTGGGATAGAAGAGAACAAGCAAAGGGATAATTAGGGACTCCGACTTACGAGCTGAAGTTTACATAATCGTCCCTAATTATCCCCATACTTGTTCTCTTCTATCCCAGGTCCAATTTTTGTCACTTTTTTGCCAAATCCAGCTTCCTGGTGTCACTGTGAGCAGAATTACGTATCATTTGTGTACATAGCTTACTCAGGCTCCACTTTATAAGCTTAAGTTGACAGGCCCTTTCTGGTCTCGTCAATAATAAGCTATATACGAGTAACCCTTTATCTCCCGACGAGAGACAGGTAAAAATGACAACATTTCTGGGTTTGCCGAATGCCGCAGAGGACGCTTAGCAAGAATCATTAAATCATCTACATAAAGAACCACTCGAGCTGCGCGAACTGGATCAGGTAGAATCAACTCTTCTGGCTGCTTTGGAGTCTTTACGAAGTCGAAGTCAACCCCGACGGCGACGCAGCAGCGTAAGTAAACACAAAACACCGTTTTCCCATCGATCGACTTCCCATGTTTTTCCAGCAGAGAAAACAATCATTTAGATTGATTTCTATGCAGTTGATCTGAGAGAAAAAACAATTCAATTACGTCAAGCAAACAATTATGAAGATTGGACTCTAACTCAACTGACTGATTTGACGGCAGCAAATATTAATGCATAGCTGAATAGCACAACAATGGACTCACTGATTGATTAGCCGAAATTGCACTACCAAAAATGGCCTTAGTCTACAAACTAACTCATTAACTTAAAAGCTTTCTGAAGATTAATCAAGGTTGGTGATAGGCAAGGGAAGGCTGGAAGGGACTATTTAAGCAAGTCAGCTATGGATGAAGCAAAGCCACTTAAAATCGGGACATGACGATGGCAGCACCGAAACTGATTCGTGTAGCTGCCGCCACACAGGAAGATTCGGAGTCCGGCTCAAGGCTTCCAGAGCAGGATTCTGTCGATGATAGCGGTGTGCTGGACAACCGACTGTCTCTCAGTCTGGCTGCTCTCATCCGCAGAGACCGGCCTGACAAGCTGGCAGCAGAGCTCGAGTTGGCTCAAATTCCACCAGATCGGTTGCTCCATCACCGCTTGACATTCAACATGCCCAGCAGCAGCGATGCAGAGACGGAATCCGGCCGGATGCACCACCTGGCAGTTCACTACTCGGCTGGGCGAACTCTGGAGTTTCTGGTCAGAAAGACTCTGACCAGCTGTTGCTGCTGGAAGTCGCTCGCCGTTCTGGACGATGCAGACGGCAGCAACCTGCTGCACTCGCTGGCCAAGGCTCGAGTCCTGCGAGAGGGTCGGCGAGGCGGCGAGCCGTCCGAGGCGGAGCTGCAGCTGCTGGACGAGTTCGAGTCGGGCGCGTTCAAAATCCTGGCCGAGGTCGGTGAGCCCAACTGCAGCTGCGACAAGGAGACAGCGGCCGGATACTGCGGCTTGCCAGTCGGGACAGAGTGAGCCGCCTGCCTTGGAGCACCTAGATTTCATTACGAGCAGTCCGATTGATATCGATTTCAATCTTCACGGCTGTTTTTCTAGATAGTTTTTTATCGATATATCTACTTAAGTAGATTGCAACGAGTTTTCAAATTCCTTTTATTATTTGCATCAACAATCAGACGATTCCCGTTTTTATCGAAATCTACAGGCAGCCCAAATCGTTTCTTCACGCGCTCTGCCTGATGGAGAACAAAGCCGGCCGAGACCGATTGAGTTCGCTATGCAAATCGGGGCGTACAGCACATTCCAAAAAATTGCTGAAGTTGACAACTACATCAAGATTGAAGAACATTTGACAGGCACTCGAGTGTATAAAAAGTACAACCTATCGGAATACGACGTGACGTCCGGCGTCAGAAGCCGCAAGACTCCGATTCTAATGCTGAACGAAATCCGAATGCAGCAGGTTCCGGTGCTGAGAAGATCAAATCTGATGCAGACTGGCCTTGTTGACAAGTGGATTAATTTGATGTACAACGACTTGATGTGGACTTACCTGCTGGCGCAGGTTTACTACGGGGCACTGTTTTTCCAACTTACTCCGCTGTCGTTGAACTTTATCATGATTGTCACTATGGCGCAGCATGCCTACGAACTTGAGAAGGGCTTCAACGAATTTGCAGGCAAGATTAAAGAAGAATTCATTACGTATCGAAACGAAACAGTTTCAAACATCAGCAACATTGAAGACGCAGTGCGAAGTGCCTGCTTTCCGACTAATCTCATCAGGTACCTCAGTAACGGATCTCGAGGAGATGAATATCTGAAGATTTCGCCAATTTATTTCTACCCTGTCAGCAGAGCAAACGTGATGGCGAATATCTCTGTCAACCACTATACCATGGTTGCTCTGCTAGTCGCACAGTTGGCGATGTTGCTGTTTGGACTGGTTGCAGCAATACAAGCGCAAAGTTGTCCTCTGTACCGCATTGATAGTCGTCTTAAAGTCCGGGGGGAGTACTTCGTCAGGAACGATTTCATCACTGTCTCAATGGTGTCGATGCTTATCTGTGGCTTGCAGCATCTGATTGGCTCAATGTTGCTGATGAGATCGCTCGACTGCACGGATGTTGTACTTGGCAGAGCGAAGAAATTCCCAAACACTTGGTTAACCATAATGACAGAAAGCTCAGCTGTGATGTACATGTTCTTTGCCATGCTCTGCTTCACCGGCGGGTTCGAGTTGAAGTTCAAGCGATTCGCTTTCCTGGGAATCTGCTTTCGAAAGATGTTCAGCCGGTTCATCGCGGCCGTGCCCCTGTTCTTCATCTGGGCCTACTTTGTGTTCGGCACGCTCTTCTTCATGGTCGACTTCGACAAGGCGAGTTTGAGTCGCACTTCTCCGTGTTCTACTCGCCACTGAGGATTTTCGTCAACACGGCCAACTTGTCCCAGGCTCGACCTTCGACAGCCATGCTGCACACGATGTTCGTTCTGATAGTCACCATCAACATACAGAACTTCCTCATCGCCTACGTGTCCAACGAGTTCAACAGCATCGCGGCCAACTTCGATTTGGTGCACCAATTGACCCGGTTCAACCACGTAACCGTTACCTGGCAAATGTGGGGCGGCATTCTCAAGCATTGGCGCCGATTTGTTGACCATTTTTACAAAACAGAACGACGCTACTTTGTGGAAACAGTGGAAATTTCTTTTGCTGATTTAGAAAAACCACAAGACGGATGGCTTAAACCTGATGTGCACATAGAGGACATCTCTAAATGTTTATAAAGTTCACACCGAATGTTTAAATAGTGCAAAATACAAACTGGAAACTGCTACAGGCGGATATGTACGGTGAATCCCTGCAGATATTTTACAAAAACTAAAAAATTAATAAATAACAAACAAGCAAACACATTTGCCATTCAGATCAAAATATTCGCACGGGTTTCTTTAAGGATATTCTGACTATTTTAACAAAAAGTAATAAGTTACTGTTATTGATTTGATAAATTGGTTCATGTGTAAGCGAACTGTATGACAGAAGTATTCTTGTTTATACAATTTTTTATAAACTTCAAGACTATGCGGATGCAAAGAGTAGGGTAGCTGATTTAGCATGCATGCATCTTCTTAAGTAGGCAAGAGTAAGCAAAAAAGACTACTAAAAATTCCATTACCTGCAGTGCCTAGTTTGTATCTAAAATATGTCTGAGCTTTTCGTGGGTCTCATGGCCTTCTTGGCCTTGTTGCACAGAGCCGGCTTTAGCTTGGCCTCGAAGTAGCGCCATTTGTACAGCGCAATAAGTGCCGAATTGAAAAGTTAAGAGGTGCACAATGGAGCTGAAGTTGAGAATAAATTATTTTCTATAGTAATGTAGTAGTTAGTACCAAAGCACGGACAGTACAACAATTATAAAAGCAAAACTCACTGTGCGAACTCATCGAGCGCAGTAGCAGCAGCTCGGGAAAAATGATGAAGCCTTTCGTCCGCCTAGAAAGAAGTAGATTATGCCGCAGGAGGCTGTCATGTTCCAAGCGATGACATAGCCAGTAAGTCGCTTCTCATTTTGAGGACTCAGGTACTTGGTCTGAAAAAAGGTTTACAACTACATGTATGCACATGTCAGAATAGGAGTACAACGTTTGCTTGCGGGAAGTTTGCTTGCCGAACTTTGCTTGCAGGTATTTTGCTTGCAGGAAATTTGCCTGCCGAACTTTGCTTGCAGGAAATTTGCTTGCCAAATTTGGGTATCTCTGAGCGTCGGGTAT
>NIVC01002062.1:0-35940 GCA_002269645.1 Macrostomum lignano | reverse complement strand
AAACCCCCAGGAAGCCACTACCACCGCCATAAAGTTAAAATCCCATCTATCTACATCCTAATACCCGCTAGTTTCCTACTTCTATTTCATCCCTTAAATTCTCATTTCAGGATTCCGGCCGCTAGTAGCCGAGCCCATCCTTGAAGAGGAGTCCGACTACGAAGCGCCCGAAGACAGCCATTCAGAGCCGGACGCCCCCTGATTCTGGGCCGGCTGCGCCATCTGGTGGCATAGGCGCCGCGGTTCCCGGGCCATGCGACCGCCGGGCCGCCAGCGAACCAGCGTCCGGGCCGGTTGGCATCCGGTACCACCGCCGTTGTCAGCCCGAGCGCACGCTCCGCCGCCGGTAGCCGCGGTGACGCCCGTGGCTGCCGCTCCACAGCCCTTGCCAACCCCTGTGGTGGAGACGACGGCTCCTGGCATTTGGTCGTGCTGTCGACGGCCCTAATAGCCGGTCTCACAATGCACTGGCTACTGCTCTTGGAGCTATTTCTGCGGCTTCCCAACTGCTGATGCTGCTGTGGTTCTTAATGCTTACTTACTAATTCTGAACTATCTGTCCCCATAACTTGACTTTAATTACTTACCTGACTTTACATTGACTAAACCACTGGCCTACTCTAAACTAATTGCTGCCCCATTTGCCTGATAAACTTAATTACATTGAATGCCCCCTATTGCCTCATCGAAACCAATTAAAAGTTTCCCAAAATCGGACTTTCACAAAGTGTGAACAAACACACGAAATCAGACCTAAAGGTGCTAATTTCCTACGGTCCCAGACTTCCATTGTTCCCAGAAAATCTTAAACAGCGGGGCAGGACCTCCTGTGGAGCAGACCCATAGAAGCTAAGAGCTAAAATCTTAGATATTTAAACAACACCAACGAGCACGAGGTCACAACATAAATTCGAGTAATAGAGGGCATACGTAAATACGCGAAAAGCGGTCTCAACGGGGCAACGAGCAAAATTTCGACACGCGAATCGGGGGGGGGAATTAAGCAATCACTGGCTAGCTACCGATCTGTTACTCAGCGGGGGTCGAATGGGAGACTCACACCTAGCAAGTAAACCTTTTCTGTTCGATAGTCTATGATAGCATGCGTACTGGCTAGAAAAGCACTACCCAGGAGGGAAACTGCTGCTGAATTGCCAACGACCAGAAAGAGGATTCTCACCTCTTCTAGCCCAATAACTGCTGTGAGGGTGGCCTGGCCTAGCATCTCTAATTCATTGCCCGTGTAGGACACGGCCTTCACACATGGGGGCTCCAGGGCCTCCAACTCTGTCCGGTAATTTTAGTAAAGTCTTTGACTGTTAGCAAAGACAGCGCACTGCCCCCATCTACCAGGAGGCGGGTGGGAACATTCTCAATTGGCAACTCTACAACAATATCTCTCCCGCGTTGTCCTCCAGCTGGTCTTGGCTGATAGAAATCGGGTACCTTCTCAAATCTAAACTTCTTGCTGGGCGGACGTGGCAGGTTAAGCTGGGCCCTAGAGAGGGAACGGGGCTGAGTTCGGGCCGGGCCATCAGCCCTCCCACGGGTTTCCCGAACCGGGGGCTCTTCAGGCGTGGAAGGAGGAGGCATCAGAGCTTGCGCGCGCAGCTGGGCGAGCCTCTCCTGCCTCTCCCTGGTAGCCTCGTCTAACATATCTCTGCCCCACTCCTCTAAATCTTGCCTATGGCGATCAGGTGGCGCACGAAGCTGCAATTGCTGCTGCTGCACACCCGGCGCCGGCGGCGTGGGCGCTCCTGAATTGCAAGCGGCGGGGGCTGGGGTTGGCGCCAGTTCCTACTGCTATTAGAGCCGCCCTGCCCCTGCCTCCAGTTCCTGTTGGGAGTGGCGGGGCGAGGGGGCCTCATCTGCTGGGGCAGCTGGGCAACAGACTCTGCTGTCGCCTTCATAGTTTCATTGAGCTGCACCAGCTGGTTGCGCAGATCCTTTTGCGTTTGCTCTAGCGCGCCCAACCTCTCTTGCATCTCTGATAGGCCGTCACCGTCCTCCTCCGTCTCGTCAGCTTCCTGGTTCACCATCCTGACCCACTTGCGAGGGGGCCTGGGTGGCTGCTGAGGTTGCAGACGGACTTCGGTGCGGGACTCAGACCTGGGCGGGCCACTACTGTCCCATTTCCCGGCTAAGTCTGCGGCTTCTAACAGGGCTTGCTGCTGTTCTAACACCTGCTCAATTGTCTGCCAGCGACGGCTCAACAGATCTTGTCTGACCTGGCGGGGGAGCTTAGCGTGTTCCAAGTAGGTGTACACGATTTCTTGTTCTCTCTGCTCACCCTGAATCTGAGGAAACATGGCCGTTATCTGAGATCTTATCATAGCAGCAAAAGCACTATGTGATTGGCCGGGTTTCTGGCTCAGATTCTTCAGCTTATTTCTCTTAGCCAGATCAGTGTTGGCCTCGCCCAACTGCTCTCCTAATCTAGATACGAACTGCTCAAAGGGCAATTGCCCGTCCAATCCTAAGGCTAAGTTCTGAAATTCACCTGGGAGGTGCGAGATGAGCACCTGCTTCCTAGCCTGATCTCCTACAGTTCTCTCCGCGTCCAGCTTGTAGATCATTCTCTCTACCCATTGCACAAAACAGTGTTCGCCGGGAGAGAACTTCTCTACGTAGATTTTCGGCCTCTGAGCTTCTTGGCCCATGTTTAGCTGGTTAAACGCATTGGCTATAGCAGCAACTAAGTCTCCTAGCTGCGGGACTGCCTGAGGAGGATTCTGGGCTGCGTCCGGGGGAGCAGCGGCGGCTGCTGCGTCACCCTGATTGGGAGCGGGAGCTGCTACTCCTTCATCTGGTTCCTCAACTACTACTGCTTCTGGAGGCTGAGGGACCTGGTTACCAGCGGCTGCGGCCATTGCGGCTGCGGGGGCGGCAACTGCTGGGGTGTCAGCGGCCGAGGGTGGTTGACCAGGGGCGTCTGCGCACACAGCTTCTACGACCCTATCTCCACGCGCCGTGACATGTGAATGCCGGATAGCTGGGGGAGTACCACTACCGGGAAGGAAGAAAAGAAAACCGGGGGCAACTACAGGTAAAGACCGAAAAGTTGATCCGAAACACACAAACACACTCACACACACACAAACACAGACAAAACCCACACACTTGCGGCGTCGAAGAAAACAAATTGAAAAACGGGTGGCTCCACATAATTCCATTTAGGCAGTCCTAACGGCTTCACTCGGCAAAGCACACTGACTCAAACTGCGGCTACCACTACCAGTTGTCTATGGCACATCCTGACAGGGAAAAATTGGCTATTCAGAGAGACTTGACCTTCATTTTGCGGCCATGCTAGGGAACCCAAATGCCGACCGTAAACGGACTTACGGCACCTGTACAAATTCTCCCTAGGGTTGCGCGCCGGACCCCATTTCCTTAAGAAAGCTACTACGAAGAAGCGTTGGCGCCTGGACCCAAAAACCCAAGTGGCGGGAGCAATCCCCATGGAGGTCCTCCCACTTTACTGCCCTTGCACAGCCGGAAAACCGTCGGAGTCCAGTGGGGCTTCCACCTCAGGACTACCAATCTTGTACACGCAGCTTCACAAAAGGCGGGAATCCAGCTCCCCTACGTCTAGCAGAATCCACAAAAACCAAGACCTCCCCCTTCTGTTCAGAGCGAAGGCGCGCAGCGGGAGTCCAGACTAAACTGTCCCCGAAGTTTTCAGGTTAGGCGGATTACAAGCCTGAAACTCTCGCCCGCTTTCCTAGGATAAACAGACCTAAGTGAGTATCTTCCTGAAATGCTTGCCCCTCCGATACTCCACCTTTGCTGCAGCTCGAAATAGCATACTTGGGACCTTTATCTGATGGCGGAGAAAGTCCTACAGTTGTCAGCCTCTCCACTTTACTGTACTTGAACGCCCGGTTCTACCAGGAGACAGCGGTACCTCCATCTAGGTTATTCCAAGTTGCCAGAGACGTCAACCCGTCTTATTGACCTTGCGGGGCACTGGGGTGGCACTCTATGTACCGGGGCTTTACATTAGGGGACTGCATGCAACCCTGCGTCTAAGCGCTTAGTGGGCTGCAGTGGCCAGAGGGGAAAAGAGTTGCGCAATAGCGCCTTCCTGGGCCAGGCTGACAAGTCGGGCAGGAGCGCCGTTCTACCGGGTCGGGCTGATTGGCACACCCACCTCCCCTATCAGACTGACAGCAGGGGGGAGGAATTACTAAAGGAGGAGAATGCAGCAGGAAACATTACGAGATCACTGGGGGCCACCAGACTTCCAGTACACCATTCCAATACTCACTGAACTCCACTATCAATAGGATACTATGGGATCTACTATTTCCAGCCACTGCACCAGCCCAAATGCAACCAAAGCAGTTACTACCGGGTCTGCAATACAGTGGGGAGAGTCAGCAGACACGTTGGGATCGAATCCCAGCCATGAAGGCACCAGGGGTTACCGCAGAATTCAGGTCCGGGCTGATCGCAGGTATTCCATAGGAGGTGACACTTTTTTTAGCCCGAGATTTTTGAGTCACACTGATACCCTACAGAGATACAATCACACCGCTATTCCCATTCCTGCGAGACTTTGGTATCCCCCAATGTTTCCAAGGCCATGACTACTGCTTCCCTTACTATGCATATATAGCGAGTTCCCCATAGCCCTTGATAGCTGTTCATTCTAATGGACAAACAAAACACGCTCCGGTCTCTACGCATTTCTAGGATTAACTGAGCGATCAGGGAGAGCGACTGTTACACTCCCCGAGTAAAAGAAAGAGGTAGGACAAAGGAAAGAAATGCTTCGCTTCCAGCTTCCCTGTGCTTGCGTGATGAGGCTTCCGTACCTGGCTGGCTGTCCACCTCAACACTCACACAGTTCTGCTGTAGGCTAGGCGAGAGAAAGAAAGGGAGGGGAAATAAAGCATATTACCATGAAATAGAAAGTGAGTCCGGAAAATTCACTTTCGCAGTTCTTCACACACTCCGTTACCAGGTAGCTATTCTGATTGTAATCAAATCCGCTCGTCTACCACTTCACACTTTCTAGCGCTGAAACTGATCGGCTAAATTAATTTTAAATTGAATCAGGGGCTTTTGGCGAATGAATGAATTTGGAAATTTCGAATGAATTGAACGAATTCGCAGCCCGAAAAATTTGAAAAGTTACATTAATATTTTTGGATTTTGTTGCCTCACGCCATGGGGGAAGAGAATGACGATTGGCGATTTTTACGATTGGTAGATTTAGACATGGCACTCTTTGCGCTTCGGCCACCATTCTGAGGGATGCCACAGGTGCGCTTGTCCCATCTAAACCACCAGTCCGAAACTCAGCGCTGTTTGCACCAGATCCCACCGCTGCCACCATTTTGGTGTAACCGCCCTTGTCGCCTGTCCGCTCCGTAGAGAGACGAACGCATGGCTAGAGGGGGCAATGACCGTAGGCTGCCTAGGACCGGGCAATGACCTGACGGACCTCCAGCACCAGACTGTCCCGCCCACATGATTAGTAGCTTTGGTAGCGCTTCGTGACCAGAGGGCCAAGGACCCACATGGACCCCACCTGTAGCCAAGGTGCAATAGTTGGTCACTCGGTCATGGTATGACCGAGTGGCTGCCACCACTCTATGTGACCTGGCGCACCTGGATCTTTCTACCAGACCTCTCGAGGCTAGAGCCCCGCCTGGATTGGTTACCAGGGGATTTAGGCTAACAGGGGAGACGCATGCAGCCGAGTACAGGGACTCTGCTTGGGGCATGATCGGGAACTCTGGGCTCAATCCTGGAGGATTTCTCAGCAGGGGATCCTTTGTGGCTGTGAGCGAGGCTGACTTGCGACTTTGATTACTAAGAGTAGTATGAGGCGAACATGTACTATCTACAGTTTAGATTGCTCAGGGCGAAGGGACGCGTTAGCATGGGGTTGCAACCTTCCTACTGCCATTCTGTGCCAAGACTCGCTAATCCCTCTACTGCACGCACACGCGGCCCCGCAGCACGCACTCACAGGCGGGCTGTGCACGGGGAGAGGCCATTAGCTTACCCAAACTTCCTTATGCTTTGCCACCCGGGGAAAGGCTTAGCAAGCCATGAGTGAAATGATGGTGAAAGATTGAATAATGATGAAGTTAGTTAATAGTTAATAATTAGGCCCTTAGGCAAATAAGCAGGCAATTAGGCGGCTTCACTATTGAGTAAAATACAGCAAAAGATACGGTATCACAATTGGCTCAGCTCTCTAATCAGACAATGGAAAATAGGCAAACCCCGGATAAGCAAAGGCAATTAGAGCACAAATTAGTAGCAGGAACTTACCGGCAGCTGCACAGAGAGAGAGAGAGGCGGAGTGACCGAGGGCGGCTGTAGGCTGCAGTCAGGCAGACGGTGAAGCGGCGATGCGCTGGAGCGACGAGGCGCTGATGTAGATCAGGCGATGCTGATGATGCTGGGCGGTATCAGACCGCTGGCCGATAGGCGAGCTCACTTGGGGAGCTAAGGATAACTTGGCGGTAACAGACCGCGGACCGGCAGGGATTCGTCTTATAGACGAATGGGTCAGAACTCAATCTGACAGCAAGTCCAAAGAAGGACGAGGAGAGGAACAGAGATAAACTCAGTTGAGTATTCTCATGCCGAAATCGCTTCCTTTTATAGACCTCACAGCCGCCTCCTCAAGGTCGTTACCATGGCTCCCTCTCTCTGATTGGCTGCCGGCAGAATGACGTCAGAATGAGTCATGATGAGAAGCATGAGACCGGCATAGCAACATGAGAAATCGGGAAATTGCGCAATCCGGAGGTGGGGTGGGGGGATAATTGGCGCAGCGGGTGGTCGCGAAAGTGTTGCGCAAGCAAACATTGAGAACAATAGGGCTGGGGTCGAGAACAAAGGAATTGGAAATCGGGGATAATTGGGGAAAACTGAGAACAATGGAAAAGTAAACATTGGAGAAAAGGTGATAATTAGGTGCGAAAACGAGAACAAAAGAAAGAGAAAATCGGAGAAAATGTGATAATTGGTGGGGGTCGAGAGAACAAAAGAAGCAAAAACGAGAACAATAGAAGCGGAGGTGGGGTGGGTGTCACATGAGAAATTTGGGAAGGAGAACAATAGCGTGAGAAAAGGTTGCGCAAGAGAGGGGGATGAGTCATCGATGAGTCACCGAGGGGGAGAAGGGGTCACACGACTTGCGTCACCGTTTGGGAGTTTGAGAGGGGATGGGGAGACGGTGAGCACACAAAGTACTGTAAGTAGACACAGGGAAAGAGGGGACAGCGCAGGAAAAGAGTGCAGAGGGAGACAAAAAAAGGAGGAAGTAGAGAAAGTACAGGAAGAATAGGGCGGGAACAGAAGAGATAGGGTAGAGGGGGAGGTACAGAAAGGGGTAGGGGCTCCGGAAAGGCAGGTGTGGCGGCAGGAGAGACGGGACCAAGGCAGCAGGAGGGGTGCAGCAGAGCGGGAGTCTCCAGGCCCGGTCGGAGACCTGGCCGAGTCTCGACAGCTCTGTGCAGAGGGTGCACGGGATAGGAGGCACTTTCGAAAAAGTTCCCATGCCCTATCCCGCGACCAGAGCGTGGTTACATCATAATCTCACTGAATTTTAGTCTAGTCTCACTGGATTTCACTCTTATCTCACTGAATTTTAATCTGATCTCACTGGATTTCAATCAAATCTCACTGAATTTTTATCTAATCCCATTAAATTTCAATCTAATCTCACTGGAGTTCTATCCAACCTCGTTGGATTTCAATCTAATCTCATTAGATTTCAATCAGATCTTTTTGGATTTCAATCTAATCTCACTGGATTTCAATCTAATCTCAATTCTTTTTGCATCTATCCTTAACAGCGTCTGCCTCTTACACGAAGACAGTTATAATTGGGTCCCAGAGCCCCTGAACCTCATCACCCCAGATCGCCTGAGCAGCCAGGGCCTTCAAGCCTACCTGATCTCAGTGGAGAACAATGTGATTCCATTGGACAAGCTTGACCTCAGCCAAGACATGGACCAGCCCTTGGCTCACTACTTCATCAATTCGTCGCACAATACTTACCTGTCTGGTGAGTCCCGGTTCGCGCTAATTGTGTCATGAACCTGTCACTGATAAGCAGTGGAGTACCAGAGCACTGGACTTTTATAGTGCACGAGTATTTCAGTACTTGAGTTACTTATGTACTCGAATACTAGGTACTGGAGTACTCTACTAGAATTATAGAGCTCTGGAGTACCGGTGTGGTATGAGCTACACTGGTTAGTATGAGCTACACTGGATAGTATGAGCTACACTGGTTAGTATGAGCTACACTGGATAGTATGAGCTACACTGGTTAGTATGAGCTACACTGGACAGTATGAGCTACACTGGACAGTATGAGCTACACTGGTTAGTATGAGCTACACTGGACAGTATGAGCTACACTGGACAGTATGAGCTACACTGGTTAGTATGAGCTATACTGGTTAGTATGAGCTACACTGGATAGTATGAGCTACACTGGTTAGTATGAGCTACACTGGATAGTATGAGCTACACTGGATAGTATGAGCTACACTGGTTAGTATGAGCTACACTGGTTAGTATGAGCTACACTGGTTAGTATGAGCTACACTGGTTAGTATGAGCTACACTGGTTAGTATGAGCTACACTGGTTAGTATGAGCTACACTGGATAGTATGAGCTATACTGGTTAGTATGAGCTTTACTGGTTAGTATGAGCTACACTGGTTAGTATGAGCTAAACTGGTTAGTATGAGCTATACTGGTTAGTATGAGCTACACTGGTTAGTATGAGCTATACTGGACAGTATGAGCTACACTGGACAGTATGAGCTACACTGGTTAGTATGAGCTACACTGGACAGTATGAGCTACACTGGTTAGTATGAGCTACACTGGATAGTATGAGCTACACTGGTTAGTATGAGCTATACTTGTTAGTATGAGCTACACTGGTTAGTATGAGCTACACTGGATAGTATGAGCTACACTGGTTAGTATGAGCTACACTGGTTAGTATGAGCTACACTGGATAGTATGAGCTACACTGGTTAGTATGAGCTATACTGGTTAGTATGAGCTAAACTGGTTAGTATGAGCTACACTGGTTAGTATGAGCTTTACTGGTTAGTATGAGCTACACTGGATAGTATGAGCTACACTGGATAGTATGAGCTACACTGGATAGTATGACTCTGAGCTCATGAAACACTCCGCAGGCCATCAGCTCACTGGCAAGAGCTCCGTTGAGCTGTACCGTCAAGTCCTGCTCACCGGCTGCCGCTGCGTGGAGCTGGACTGCTGGGACGGCCGGGGAGGCGAGGAGGAGCCGGTGATCACCCACGGCTTCACCATGTGCAGCGAGGTATCATTTCGAGTGAGCAAACTCAAGCGTTTCATGTATTAGCGTTGCGTAAAAATTCTGGTGGAGCAACGGTTGACACTTGTCTGAGTGCTACTGCGTTAAATAAAATAGCTTGTACAAAACTCTTAACTTTCAGGAAACAATGGAGGCCATCGCAGACACGGCGTTTAAAGTGTCCGACTTTCCGGTCATTTTGTCGTTTGAAAATCACTGCTCGTAAGTTTTGCTTTGCTTCTGGCTATGGATGACAGCGGGTTGTCATAGATAACAGCGGGGAGCCATAGATAACAGCGGGGTGCCATAGATAACAGCGGGATGCCATAGATAACAGCGGGTGTCATAGATAACAGCGGGGAGCCATAGATAACAGCGGGGTGCCATAGATAACAGCGGGTGTCATAGATAACAGCGGCGAGCCATAGATAACAGCGGGATGCCATAGATAACAGCGGGTGTCATAGATAACAGCGGTGCCATAGATAACAGCGGGGTGTCATAGATAACAGCGGTGCCATAGATAACAGCGGGGAGCCATAGATAACAGCGGGGAGCCATAGATAACAGCGGGGGTGCCATAGATAACAGCGGAGTGCTATAGATAACAGTGGGGTGCCATAGATAACAGCGGCGAGCCATAGATAACAGCGGCGAGCCATAGATAACAGCGGCGAGCCATAGATAACAGCGGGGTGTCATAGATAACAGCGGGGTGCCATAGATAACAGCGGAGTGCTATAGATAACAGCGGCGAGCCATAGATAACAGCGGCGAGCCATAGATAACAGCGGGGAGCTATAGATAACAGCGGGGAGCTATAGATAACAGCGGGGAGCTATAGATAACAGCGGGGTGTCATAGATAACAGCGGGGTGTCATAGATAACAGCGGGGAGCCATAGATAACAGCGGGGTGTCATAGATAACAGCGGTGCCATAGATAACAGCGGGGTGTCATAGATACAGCGGTGCCATAGATAACAGCGGGGAGCCATAGATAACAGCGGGGAGCCATAGATAACAGCGGGGGTGCCATAGATAACAGCGGAGTGCTATAGATAACAGTGGGGTGCCATAGATAACAGCGGCGAGCCATAGATAACAGCGGCGAGCCATAGATAACAGCGGCGAGCCATAGATAACAGCGGGGAGCTATAGATAACAGCGGGGAGCTATAGATAACAGCGGGGAGCTATAGATAACAGCGGGGAGCTATAGATAACAGCGGCGAGCCATAGATAACAGCGGCGAGCCATAGATAACAGCGGGGTGTCATAGATAACAGCGGGGAGCCATAGATAACAGCGGGGTGTCATAGATAACAGCGGTGCCATAGATAACAGCGGGGAGCCATAGATAACAGCGGGGAGCCATAGATAACAGCGGGGGTGCCATAGATAACAGCGGTGCCATAGATAACAGTGGGGTGCCATAGATAACAGCGGCGAGCCATAGATAACAGCGGCGAGCCATAGATAACAGCGGCGAGCCATAGATAACAGCGGGGTGTCATAGATAACAGCGGCGAGCCATAGATAACAGCGGCGAGCCATAGATAACAGCGGGGAGCTATAGATAACAGCGGGGAGCTATAGATAACAGCGGGGAGCTATAGATAACAGCGGGGAGCTATAGATAACAGCGGCGAGCCATAGATAACAGCGGGGTGTCATAGATAACAGCGGGGTGCCATAGATAACAGCGGTGCCATAGATAACAGCGGGGAGCCATAGATAACAGCGGGGAGCCATAGATAACAGCGGGATGCCATAGATAACAGCGAAGTGCCATAGATAACAGCGAAGTGCCATAGATAACAGCGGGGTGTCATAGATAACAGCGGGGAGCCATAGATAACAGCGGGGTGTCATAGATAACAGCGGTGCCATAGATAACAGCGGGGAGCCATAGATAACAGCGGGGAGCCATAGATAACAGCGGGGGTGCCATAGATAACAGCGGTGCCATAGATAACAGTGGGGTGCCATAGATAACAGCGGCGAGCCATAGATAACAGCGGCGAGCCATAGATAACAGCGGCGAGCCATAGATAACAGCGGCGAGCCATAGATAACAGCGGGGTGTCATAGATAACAGCGGCGAGCCATAGATAACAGCGGCGAGCCATAGATAACAGCGGGGAGCTATAGATAACAGCGGGGAGCTATAGATAACAGCGGGGAGCTATAGATAACAGCGGGGAGCTATAGATAACAGCGGCGAGCCATAGATAACAGCGGGGTGTCATAGATAACAGCGGGGTGTCATAGATAACAGCGGTGCCATAGATAACAGCGGGGAGCCATAGATAACAGCGGGGAGCCATAGATAACAGCGGGATGCCATAGATAACAGCGAAGTGCCATAGATAACAGCGAAGTGCCATAGATAACAGCGGAGTGCCATAGATAACAGCGGAGTGCCATAGATAACAGCGAAGTGCCATAGATAACAGCGGAGTGCCATAGATAACAGCGGGGAGCCATAGATAACAGCGGGGTGCTATAGATAACAGCGGGGAGCCATAGATAACAGCGGGATGCCATAGATAACAGCGAAGTGCCATAGATAACAGCGAAGTGCCATAGATAACAGCGGAGTGCCATAGATAACAGCGGAGTGCCATAGATAACAGCGAAGTGCCATAGATAACAGCGGAGTGCCATAGATAACAGCGGAGTGCTATAGATAACAGCGGAGTGCTATAGATAACAGCGGGGGTGCCATAGATAACAGCGGAGTGCCATAGATAACAGCGGAGTGCCATAGATAACAGCGGAGTGCTATAGATAACAGCGGAGTGCTATAGATAACAGCGGAGTGCCATAGATAACAGCGGGGTGCCATAGATAACAGCGGAGTGCCATAGATAACAGCGGAGTGCCATAGATAACAGCGGGGTGACATCGAACACTTTTTGAGCATAAAACATTTGCAGGCCAAAGCAGCAAGCTAAAATGGTGAAGCTTATCAAGGACTATCTCGGCGACAGACTGCTATCGCAACCCCTGGACGGCTATCCGGTTAGTGTCAGAAATTATCCCAGTTTAAGAACGCTTTCAAATTTACAGTTTCGCAAATCTTGAGTTAATTCCCGTCCGCCGCCCCACCAGTTGAAGCCGGGCGTCCAGTTGCCGAGTCCGCAGGCTCTGCGCGGCAAGTTCCTCATCAAGAATAAGAAACGCCGCTTCAAGAAGGGAGGCAAGTGTCTCTGGTGTCCCAGCTTGACATTGTACTCAGGGTCTTTGGTTGTGTGTCAGGGTCTCTGGTTGTGTGTCAGGGTCTCTAGTTGTGTGTCAGGGTCTCTGGTTGCGTGTCAGGGTCTGTGGGTGTGTGTCAGGGTCTGTGGGTGTGTGTCAGGGTATCTGGGTGTGTGTCAGGGTCTCTGGGTGTGTGTCAGGGTCTCTATAGTTGTGTGTCAGGGTCACTGGGTGTGTGTCAGGGTCTCTGGGTGTGTGTCAGAGTCTCTGGTGTGTGTCAGGGTCTCTGGGTGTGTGTCAGGGTCTCTATAGTTGTGTTTCAGGGTAACTGGGTGTGTTTCATGGTCTCTGATTGTGTGTCAGGGTCTCTCAATTTATCTGGACTTTGCCCTCTGTAAAATTATAGATATAACAAACATTATAATGCTTTGCCATTTTCTGAAATCAATCTCAGAAATTGATTTGTCCGCCGGAACATAAATTAATCTTTAGTCTATAGAATTCTGACTGAAATTTTTCATAATTAGATTTTTCAATGCCTTCAGGCAGTATAAGCAGAGACCTATAGGCCGACTCTGATTGACAAATCAATACTTTTGCTTAGCTATGGGAATATGGAAATAAATGAAAATTCATTTAATGCATCTCAGCCTGACTGCAGATCCTGTCTGTTCCACCCTGTGTCTTCTGCACACCCCCGCGGGTTGGCTGGAGAAGCGGCAGGCTTCTTTTCTTAAAAAATGTTTATCCAGTGATGCAGGCAGCATGCGGTCTCAACCATCTTGTCCCAAGGCAATGAGTACAAGCTGCAGCCCAGAAGCGCTGCCCACTGGGCCATAAAAACTCGTTTTTGTCCCCGTGGCAAGCCCGCGGCCGTCCCTCTTCTTTCCTTGGCCCATAACTGTGGTTTCTGGGCTCTGGCGAAGATTGACAAAAATGAAGCTGAGGATGTCGAGGAATGCACTGGGGAGGGCTGCTCATTGCCGCTGCCCTGACAAGCCTTAAACCACAGTTAATGAGACTGCATCTCTCCCTCTCGCTCCTGTCTTTCTCTCTCTCCTAAGGAATGAAACGAATTTGGCGAGCAAAGCTGCTCAAGAGGGAAGGCATTGATCGGGAATATATAAATAAATATATAGCGGAGTATAGAGGACACGATTTTAAACAACTCCCCACTGGGAAGCTTGGGAGATCAGAGAGCTGGGGGGTGGTGGTGGTCTCCGGCGTCTTTGATGTTTCCTCAGAGGCCGACGCTGCAGAGGCTCCGAATCGGGAATGGAAGTTGTGCGGGGAGGCAGGATATTCAAGAGGGGATTCGGGATAAAAAGAGGAAGAATGAAAGAGAATTGCAAAGCTGACGCGGCGCGGCGCGTGGGAGATCTTCACATGGGACCGCTTTTCCATTCTTATCAGTCAAGGCGGATCTGGGGATATTTCAGACCTGAGGTCTGCTTAGTGAAGGCCGGACCTTTGAGTGCCAATTGTCAGAAATAGCTCTGCTTTCAGATTAAACTGATTTATTAGCAGTTCTTGCAGTTTCACAATCAGCTGATCAAAGGATCATTCCTCTATTATTTTATTTTCATTTCACAATCTCGCAGGCTAAGTTGAGATCCTTGCATGTAGTTCTAAAGAATCTTGAGCACTCATTTCCTGAGTTCTGGCTGATAACTTCTGTCTTTATTTCTTTTGAGTCTCTCGATTTGCTACAGTGTCAGTTTGCTGCATTCTCTAAAATATCACATGGACTAGAAGTAAGACTCATCGATGCCATGGGCTTCTAAAATATCACATGGACTAGAAGTAAGACTCATTGATGTCATGGGCTTCTAAAATATCACATAGACTAAAAGTAAGACTCATCGATGCCATGGGCTTCTAAAATATCACATGGACTAGAAGTAAGACTCATTGATGTCATGGGCTTCTAAAATATCACATGGACTAGAAGTAAGACTCATTGATGTCATGGGCTTCTAAAATATCACATGGACTAGAAGTAAGACTCATTGATGTCATGGGCTTCTAAAATATCACATGGACTAGAAGTAAGACTCATTGATGTCATGGGCTTCTAAAATATCACATGGACTAGAAGTAAGACTCATTGATGTCATGGGCTTCTAAAATATCACATGGACTAGAAGTAAGACTCATTGATGTCATGGGCTTCTAAAATATCACATGGACTAGAAGTAAGACTCATTGATGTCATGGGCTTCTAAAATATCACATGGACTAGAAGTAAGACTCATTGATGTCATGGTCTTCTGAAATATCACATGGACTAGAAGTAAGCCACGGTTAATCAGATAGCTTCCAGTCACGAAGCTATTTGGAAGTCTTCAAAAACAAAACGTTATTGAATTCTTGCTAAAATGATCCACCAGCTCTAATTTAAAAATATTCTATTTAAATGTCAGCCAAGTACGTTTGAAAGAAAATGTACTTTTCCTTCATTTTCAGCAAAGCAGCGCGACATGGAGCTGGACCTGCTATCGGAAGCAGCCGACTGCGGAGCCGCCTGTGATGAGGTGCACAAAGGTGAGTTAAATGTCATCATTTTATTAAACCGATCCTGAGATGAGATCAGAGTCTGAGAGGTGAGAGGTAAGAGGTGACCTCTCAGAGTTCCTGGCCTCAGAATCACGCACTCGGTGCCACCACTCTCACCCGCCATCCAACAGACCTGCCAGACGGTGAAGAGCTCTGTCCTGAGGAGGACCCAGACGAAGACCCCGAGCTGCGCAAACTTCGAGAAGCGGCGGGCGAAGTCCGAAGCGAGGAGAAGCAGCTCACGAAAGAGCCGGTAATGCTGTCTGAGATCTCCGCGATGGTGAACTACGTTGAGCCAGCGCCGTTCTATTCATTCGAATACGCCAGAAGTGAGTCGTCAGGATAGATAGATAGATAGATAGATAGATAGATAGATGGATAGATAGATAGATAGATAGATAGATAGATAGATAGATAGATAGATAAATAGATAGATAGATAGATAGATAGATAGATAGATAGATAGATAGATAGATAGATAGATAGATAGATAGATAGATAGATAGATAGATAGATAGATAGATAGATAGATAGATAGATAGATAGATAGATGGATAGATAGATAGATAGATAGATAGATAGATAGATAAATAGATAGATAGGTAGATAGATAGATAGATAGATAGATAGATAGATAGATAGATAGATAGATAGATAGATAGACAGATAGATAGATAGATAGATAGATAGATAGATAGATAGATAGATAGATAGATAGATAGATAGATAGATAGATAGATAGATAGATAGATAGATAGGTAGATAGATAGATAGATAGATAGATAGATAGATAGATAGATAGATAGATAGATAGATAGATAGATAGATAGATAGATAGATAGATAGATAGATAGATAGATAGATAGATAGATAGATAGATAGATAGATAGATAGATAGATAGATAGATAGATAGATAGATAGATAGATAGATAGATAGATGGATAGATAGATAGATAGATAGATAGATAGATAGATAGATAGATAGATAGATAGATAGATAGATAGATAGATAGATAGATAGATAGATAGATAGATAGATAGATAGATAGATAGATAGATAGATAGATAGATAGATAGATAGATAGATAGATAGATAGATAGATGGATAGATAGATAGATAGATAGATAGATAGATAGATAGATAGATAGATAGATAGATAGATAGATAGATAGATAGATTGATAGATGGATAGACAGATAGATAGATAGATAGATAGATAGATGGATAGATAGATAGATAGATAGATAGATAGATAGATAGATAGATAGATAGATAGATAGATAGATAGATAGATAGACAGATAGATAGATAGATAGATAGATAGATAGATAGATAGATAGATAGATAGATAGATAGATAGATAGATAGATAGATAGATAGATAGATAGATAGATAGATAGATAGATAGATAGATAGATAGATAGATAGATAGATAGATAGATAGATAGATAGATAGATAGATAGATAGATAGATTAGATAGATAGATAGATAGATAGATAGATTGATTGACTGATAGATACATGATAGGTGAGATCGATAGCTCAAACAAAACTTGCTCAATCCCCATCGTTGCAGAGAAGAACGTGTCCTACGAGTGCTGCTCAGTCGCCGAGACCAACGCCACCAACTTGTTAAAAGAATCGCCGGAAGAATTTGTTAAGTATGCAATCGGTGCATTCTACACTACTTTTGATGGTAGGAATAGAATATTTGAACTATTCTTATCTAATTGTGCTTTCTGTCATTCGAAATCATTATCAGCTTCAACAAGCGCCAGATCAGTCGAATTTACCCGAAGGGCACCCGAGTGGACTCCAGCAACTACATGCCGCAGCTGTTCTGGAATGCCGGGTGCCAGCTGGTGGCGCTCAACTTCCAGACTCCTGGTGCGTCCCTGCTGTTGACAGACTGAACCGATCAATCGATCAGTCGATCAGTCGTTTAAACAATAGGTCAATAAGTCAGTAGGTCAGCGAGACAGTGGGTCAGGGGGTCACTGAGTCAGTGGGTCAGTGGGCCAGTGAGTCAGTGGGTCAGTGTCAATGGGCCAGTGAGTCAGTGAGTTAGTGGGTCAGCGAGTGCTCATAGGATGGTCAGTTGATACACCGCCACCGTTTCAGACCTCGGCCTGCAACTCAATCTGGGGATTTTCCACTACCAGAAGAAGTGCGGCTACCTACTCAAGCCGGAGTTCATGCGACGCAGCGATCGACGCTTCGATCCGTTCTCCGAGTCCACCGTTGACGGGATCGTGGCCAACAGCCTCTCCATCAAGGTGATTTCCGGCTACTTCCTGTCCGAGAAGCGCGTTGGCACCTACGTGGAGGTGGAGATGTACGGCCTGCCCGCGGACACGGTCAGGAAGAGGTTCCGGACGCGTACGGTGCCGGCAAACGGCATCAACCCGGTGTTCAATCAGGAGCCCTTCGTGTTTAAAAAGGCTGGTAGATTTTTCCCTACTTTTATACTCGTACGATGGTTTTCAATGTGCAATAAGAAATCAGGCATCAACTTTCACCTCCTAGCTCAGTGTACATTGCAGCACCGATCTCTCCCCCTATATTCAACTCAGTGTAAATTGCAGCACCGATCTCTCCCCCCATAGCCAAGGCTTCAGCTCAGTGTACATTGCAGCACCGATCTCTCCCCCCAATAGCCAAGGCTTCAGCTCAGTGTACATTGCAGCACCGATCTCTCCCCCCATAGCCAAGGCTTCAGCTCAGTGTACATTGCAGCACCGATCTCTCCCCCATAGCCAAGGCTTCAGCTCAGTGTACATTGCAGCACCGATCTCTCCCCCCCCCATAGCCAAGGCTTCAGCTCAGTGTACATTGCAGCACCGATCTCTCCCCCCATAGCCAAGGCTTCAGCTCAGTGTACATTGCAGCACCGATCTCTCCCCCCATAGCCAAAGCTTCAGCTCAGTGTACAATGCAGCACCGATCTCCCCCCCCCCCATAGCCAAGGCTTCAGCTCAGTGTACATTGCAGCACCGATCTCTCCCCCATAGCCAAGGCTTCAGCTCAGTGTACAATGCAGCACCGATCTCCCCCCCATAGCCAAGGCTTCAGCTCAGTGTACAATGCAGCACCGATCTCTCCCCCTATAGCCAAGGCTTCAGCTCAGTGTACAATGCAGCACCGATCTCTCCCCCCATAGCCAAGGCTTCATCTTCCTCAATCCAGGTGGTGCTGCCGCACCTGGCCACAATCCGCATCGTGGCGTACGAAGAGTCCGGCAAAGTGATAGGTCAGCGAATTCTACCTGTTGACTCGCTGCGCCCCGGTTACCGGCACCTGCCGCTGTTTAGCGAGCTCATGCAGCCGCTGTCCCTGGCGACCCTTTTCGTTCACATCTCGGTGAACGACTACGTCTCGGATGCGTTTGCAGGTGAGTAAGCGAAATTCGAAAGATTGTGCAACTGATAAAATTTTAACATTCTCAATTTTTACTTTGCGCAGAATTTGCCGCTGCTCTGGCTAACCCGATCCAGTACCTCAGCGAGAGGGACAAGCACCAGCAGCAGCTCCTGGTGCTCACCGAGGACTTCGACGTTATGGTAAGGATGGGGATGTTAGAGGGTGAGGCTTAGGAAGGGCGAGGCTTGGGAAGAACGAGGCTTGGGAAGGGCGAGGCTTGGGAAGGACGAGGCTTGGGAAGGACGAGGCTTGGGAAGGGCGAGGCTTGGGAAGGGCGAGGCTTGGGAAGGGCGAGGCTTGGGAAGGGGGAGGCTTAGGAACGGCGAGGCTTGGGAAGGGCGAGGCTTGAGATGGGCGAGGCTTGGGAAGGGCGAGGCTTGGGAAGGGCGAGGCTTGGGAAGGGCGAGGCTCAGGAAGGGAGAGGCTTGGGAAGGGAGAGGCTTAGGAAAGGAGAGGCTTAGGAAGGGAGAGGCTTAGGAAAGGAGAGACTTAGGAAGAGAGAGGTTTAGGAAGGGCGAGGCTTAGGGAGGGAGAGACTTAGGAAGAGCGAGGCTTAGGAAGGGCGAGGCTTAGGAAGAGAGAGGCTTAGGAAGGGCGAGGCTTAGGGAGGGAGAGGCTTAAGGAGGGAGAGGCTTAGAAAGGGAGAGGCTTAGGAAGGGAGAGGCTTAGGAAGGCCGAGGCTTAGGAAGGGAGAGGCTTAGGAAGGGAGAGGCTTAGGAAGGCCGAGGCTTAGGAAGGGAGAGGCTTAGGAAGGGAGAGGCTTAGGAAGGGAGAGGCTGAGGGAGGGAGAGGCTTAGAAATGGAAGGCTTAGGAAGGGCGAGGCTTGGGAAGAGCGAGGCTTGGGAAGGGAGAGGCTTAAGAAGGGAGAGGCTTGGTAATGGCGAGGCCTAGGAAGGGCGAGGCTTAGGACCCGCGAAGCTTGGGAAAGACGCGGCCTAGAACGAGAAATTTTGGGTCCGAAACGTAAGCGCGCCAGACGATATTCTCAGGTTGCTAGGCGCACCCAAAGTTTTCATTATCGCCAACAAAATGCGATCCCGCAGCACCCCGAAGGCTTGCCAGATGACGGCGCCGTCGCTCATCAAATTAACGACGACCTGCTGCTGTCACCGCAGACCGCCGCCACGGCCGCCTCCGCCGCCTCCGCCACCTCCAACACGGACCTGTCGTCAGATTCGCAGTCTCACCACCCTGCGTTCGGTTCGCCGACCTCGGTGTCCACCTCCTCCGGGGTGTCACCGTCTCGCCCGATCGTCCGCGGTGCCACCGTCTGCCAGCGTGTTGGCGGCAGCAGCGGGAGCCGCTCCGACTTGATCGCGGCCGCCGGATCCTCTACCGCGACGTCTTCAGCGTCGTCGTCGACCGCGGCGAAAGCATCGCCGAGTCCGCAGTCAGGTGAGTCACTTTCGAAAGCGCGCTCACTGTGCTGGCGATGCTTGAGCAGGTCTCCGTACATGTTGTGCCTGATGGTTTTTGCGATAATTTCTAAATGTAACTTTAGGCATTAGCCATTATTAACTTAGCCATTATTTCGACGTATTATTAGGAAGCACAGCGCGTCATTTCACCTGAGGCTCATAAAGGGAAAAATCAGGTTCTACTACTGTAGTTTATTGTTAATGACAATGGTTTGCCAATTTTTAAGGTCAATTTTTACCCAGTATAGATCATTTACCACGAGCAATTTTTAATAGAAACAACGAGGACGCCTTCTTACTTGACTCTGATGTGGGGGGTTCCGGGCATCCGGATGCAGCGGGGAGGCGTTGCTGCCTATTCTGCAAGCCCCTGGCGACCACGGGCAGCTGGTGCTGCGGTGTCGCGCAGGGAGATCCGGTGGTGCCGGTGTCCGCAGCGCGGTCCCCCTCCGGAGAGTCCAGGAGGTGGATGGTCGCTCGCCCGGTAGCCCTTAGGTAGCGGACGAGCTGGCAGAGATTCTCGGGCCTGAAAATGTCAGAGAGGTCCGGGTTGGGGCCGAGGTGAAGTAGATCAACCTGACCTGAGTACAGGCGGGGCATTCACAGATGAAGCATTCTCGACACCGGAGGCAGAATGGGCATTCCTACGGATTTTTTCCCAGGAGGTAACAATGCCTGGTAAAACAGCCATGACCTGAGAGGGCCTGGTCACCGCCCTGATGTCCCTGCGGTTGAGTGCAAGCAGGGCCCTGCGCAGGGCGGAGGAAGGACAGGGGACAGCCGCGCGGGATTGCCGGCAGTCTGGGGCCTTTGCAAACGATGACGTCATAAATATTTTACTCTCTAAACTCTAAAAGCGGCAACAAGAAGTTATTCACTTTATTGAGTTCCGATAATTTCCAATATTTTTAAAAAAAACTTTATACTATAGCTAAATGTACTATTGATGCGCTATTTCGTTAGAAGCTACTTTTTTATCAAATTTTTAACTGCTTTCGCCCCATGCGTAGTTCTGCTTTATTGGCATCCATTTTAGAAATGCAAGCCTGAAATTTATCTACCCTTATCAGGTCACAAGCTTACCAGGTTCTTGTCAGTTCATGTCAAGCATAAGTCGCCGCATCAGCAGCAGCAGCAACAGCAGCAGCAGCGACCCGGTTTTAACACCAAAGCTCCTAAGTCGTGGTCTTCAACCCATCTGCCCTCGCGTGCCTTCGGCACGGCTGGCAGGGAGACCGGTTGTTTTGCTGCTGTCTATCTGTCCCGCCTCGTCCTCTTTGCGCTCGCCCTCACTACGCTCGCCGGGGACATCGAAACTAATCCCGGCCCAGCCTGCAACTCATGCAACGGCCCAATCCGCACGGGCATGCACAGCCTGCCATGTGAGGTCCCAGAATGTTCCGAGCGCTGTCACTGTCAGAAGAAATGCAGCGGTATGCACCGCGCCGAGATTGTCCGATCTCCGTGGCGCTGCTCTGTGCACCGCCCCCTTGAATTGGACTCGGCATCCGCTGCGCACCTGCGTGACCTCCCGGCACCCGAGCCCCGCATGTCTCAGCCAACGCGCTGTCACAGCTGCTCAGGGCCCATCCGCACTGGCACTACTCCGCTCACTTGCGCTGCCAAAGGTTGCGCTCTGGCCTGCCACCGCTCCAGCAACTGCAGCCACATCTCGCGGTATCGTGGCGCCCCCAGCTGGCTCTGCCCTCTGCATCGGCAGCAGGCGGTCCAACTTCCAGGCGCACACTCCATCTTCCGCCGCCCTGCTCTTACCCGCAGACAAGCTGATCTCACTACCGACAGAGATCTGAACGATCCAAGCGACGCCCAGCGCCGCTACTGTGCTAAATGCTCGACCGCCATTCGCCGCGGCGTCGCGTTTGTCAAGTGCAACTCCTGCAGCGCCGCTTACCACAAGTGCTGCACCGGCCTTAATCGCAACGCCGCGGATGCCGCGGCTCGCAGCCCTTGGGACTGCCCAGTTTGCACAGCGCGCACCCAAGGAGCTCCCGCCCCTTCGGCAGCTACGTCGCGCGTCCCCCTGCAGGACAAGGTCGCCCGCGACACTAAATTTGCCGACAGCCTCCGTCTTCTCCAGTGGAACGCCGACGGAATCGCCTCCAAACTGCCCGAGCTGGCCGAACGCCTCTCCGACAGCGATATCGACATTGCAGCTGTCCAAGAAACGAAGCTCTCCAACCGCACGCAGCTGCCAAAGATCAACGGGTACATCGCCGTGCGCAAAGACCGCGGCGACGGCAGCGGTGGAGGTCTGCTGCTTCTCATCAGAGACAAGCTGGCCTTCCGCTCGTCCCCGCAACCCACGGCCACAGCGGACATGGAAATCCAGACGGTCGACATCCAGATATCTACCGCTAACTGGATTACCATCACCAACGTCTATGCTCCACCTGTCCGCACCTGCGTCGAGGATCGACAGCTTCCGGACTGGAATCACCTGGGCACTCCGTCTCAGGGCATCATCCTAGGAGACTTCAACAGCCACTCTCCGGCCTGGGACCCTATACAGCCCCAGGACGAACGAGGCTCCACGCTCCTGGACTGGTCCATCGACACGCAACTGGAAATCCTTAACGACGGCTCGCCCACCAGAGTCAATAAAGCCACAGGTGGCGAAAGCTCACCGGATGTGTCCTTCGCCTCCTCAAAGCTGGCTAGCAAATGCACCTGGCAAGTCTCCGATGACCTCGGCAGTGATCACACGCCGATTGTGATCCGCCTTGACCTCAAGGTTAGGACCTTGCCTAAGGCCCAAAGCCGTCTCATATGGCGCAAACAAGGGGTCGACTGGAATGCTTTCCAAACGGTCGTCGAGGACAAATTTAAAGCCCTTCACAAAGAGCATCTTACCTTTGACGCCAGAGCCAAACGCTTTAATGATATAGTCATGCAAGCGGCAAACCTTCGCATCGGCAAAGTCCGTACCTCGCACAGACCGCGTCCCTGGCTCACCCCTGAACTCAAAGCGGCGATTAAGCTCCGTAACCGCCTCAGGCGCTCCGTTGGCGAGAATAGAGAAGATTGGCTCAGCGCCTGCGCCAACGTTCACAAAATTGCCAGGGCAACGAAAGAGGCTGCTTGGCGTGACACGATAACCGATCTTGAGAAAGAGCCCAACTCGAACAAGGCGTGGAAGTTCATCCGCAGCCTTAACGGCACTCCGGACTCCAACTGCCCTAATGAGGCCCTCCAGGTCGGCAACAAAGTGTTAACAGACCCTAGAGACAAAGCCAACGCCTTTGCCAAGCAGTACGCCTCTGTCAGCAGGTACCACATTTCCCATTCGGATCGCGCTACTATCCGAGAAGCCAAAGCCATCCTTCGGCTTCCCCTTCCGCTCCCAGGTTCGACCCACGACGGTTACGCCGCCATCACCGAGCAGGAACTGGACTCCGCCATCCAACACCAGCGTGCTAACGGCGCTGCTGGCGCCGACGAGGTCACGCCTCGGTTCATTAAGGCCCTTGGCCCGCTCGCCCGCGCAGAGCTGCTTAGTCTCTTCAACTGGTCCTTCCAGCACGCGGCCGTCGCTCAATCCTGGCGCACCGCGATTATTATTCCCCTGCTCAAGGCTGGAAAGTCAGCTCGGGACATCGCGGCCTTTCGCCCCATCAGCCTCACATCCTGTATTGTCAAGCTGCTCGAGCGCATCCTGGTCACTAGATTGCACCACCTGGCTGAGCGCCACGGCTGGATCTCCCCGAACCAGGCGGGGTTTCGGGCCAACTACTCCTGCGAGGATCAGCTCCTGAGAGTCACCCAAGACATCAGCGACGGGATGAACCTCAAACCATCTGAACGCACGATCATTGCTCTGCTTGATTTTTGTAAAGCCTTTGACAAAGTGTGGCGTGAGCGCCTCATCACCGTTATGGCACGCAAACGCGTCCCTCTTGTCTTTATCAAATGGACTGCGGCCTTTTTGCGCCATCGCATTGCCCGCGTGCAACTCCACGGTGCTCGCAGCTCACCGGTTATCATGCGCCAGGGCCTCCCGCAAGGATCGGTCATCGCTCCGTTTCTCTTCCTTATTTTCATTGACACGGTCAATGACGTGGTCAACCCGCCGGCAGAGATCTCCATGTATGCCGACGACATCGCCCTCCGCGCCCGCCACCGCAACAAGCTCGAGGCTCAACGCGCTGTGCAAAGAGCACTCGACAACGTGGCCCGCTGGAGCAATGAGCACAAAATGGTCCTAAACCCAGACAAAAGCGAGGCCGCCTTTTTCTCCACGGACACCAGCGAAGCCGCCTGGTCCCCGGCTATCTCTATCGAAGGCCGGAACCTGCGGCACAATCCAACGCCTCGGCTGCTGGGCCTCACACTGGACCGCACTCTGAGTTTCCGCAGTCATCTGGAGCACGTGTGCAATCGGACCACTTCCCGATGCCGTCTCCTCGCCTGCCTGGCCTCCAAGGAATGGGGATGGTCCAAAAAACTCCTGCTCCGCATTTACCGTGCCATGCAACTTAGCATCATTAACTTCGCTGCGCCGGCCTGGCACCCTTGGCTCTCTGAATCCGCGTTTCAACAGCTGGAGAGAGCGCAGAACGCAGCCCTTCGTATTGTCACAGGACAACACCGCACGACTCCGGTTGAGGCCCTTAGGCTGGAAGCTGGCATCTGCTCCGTCCGCACTGGTAGCAATGTTATATGCCTGACGGCCTTCGAAAGAGCTCAGCGCCTCCCGGATTCTCACCCGTGCCGCATTGCCGCCACTGGAAACACAGCGCACAGGCTACGCAGGAACAGTTGGCGGAACCACGTCACCGACCTGCTGCCACTCATTGCTAGCTCGGTCACGCCGCGCGCCATGATCTGCACTGCTCGTCCGCCGCCTTGGGACCCTTTCTCTACCGACGTGCGTGTCGACATGGCGTTGCCGGAACCCGGTCCCGCGCGCACAGCCACGGCCATCGACACTATCCGCCACCTCCCAGGCCTGATCACCATCTACTGCGACGGCTCGGCATCAGGCGGCACGACCAATGGCGGCGCCTCAGCCATCGTCACGACCGGTGACCCAGCCCACCCTATCATCCTGGCGACTCTTCAACAGCGCGGCGCGCCCTCCACATCCTCGTTCGAAGAGGAGCTTCGCGCCGCCTCTCTCGCCATCGGCTGGATCAACCAAGCTGCTCTCACCGCGGCTACCAACATCTGCTCAGACAGCCAATCTATGCTCCGCGCTCTGGCCAGCGGCAACCCCAGAATCAGATCTGCACTACCTACTGCATCTGCCGAAATCACCTGGCAGTGGGTTCCGGGCCACCAGAATATTCCTGGCAACGAGCTGGCCGACCAAGCAGCCAAAGAGGCCACCACGCTCGTGTCTCCCGCTAGTCAGATCAGCATCCACAGCGCCAAAAACGTCATCAGAAGATCCGTCCTCGATCCCCCGATACGCCACGAGCGCACCCGGCACGCGTACCGGCTTCTCAACCGTCAATTGGAAGAGGACTCCATCACCAACCGTGCCGATGCGGTGCTTCTTGCGCGCTTACGCTCAGGTCACTGCACTCTTTTCAACGCGTATCGCAGCATTGTCGACCCGGCCGTCGACCCAGCATGTCACCGCTGCGGCCATCCCTGCGATGACCTGGAACACTGGCTTGACTGCCCAGCTCTCGCCGGCACCAGGCTCCGCCTTCTTGGAGGACCCACGACAGACATCAGCAGCATTTCCGCCGACCCCCTCGGGTTGATAGCGCTGGCCAGACACTGCCCTTAGCTCTGCCTGGGCGCGTACCACCAAAACAACAACAACAAACAACAACAGCAGCAGCAGCAGCAGCAGCAGCTGCCTACCCAAGCAGCTGAACAGCCTGAAGTTTCCAGCTTTGTTAACAAATGCTTGCTCTCTGGTTTGTTTGATTTTCATTTTTCACACACACACACACACACACACACACACACACTCTGTCTTCTTTCTTTCTTTGTTCTCTAGTCTTTGTGTCTGCTGAATTTTAATTGTGTTATTTATTCACTCGAATATTTCATTTTTCAAATCGACTTCATCACTTGAGAAGAAAAGCGCTGGCAAAAGTGTTTTTTTGAGCACGGCTTCAAATTGTGCACTAACGGCACCCAAGTTCTCGGTGTTCGCGTCAGCTTTGTTATAGCTTTGAGTAACCCGATCGGATTAATCTTGTCAACGCACAAATCAATGCGTTTATTGTCAGTTTTATGCTTATTGCTTTCTAATAATAGATGCTCGATTTGTGTCAGCTAAGCTACAACAGTAACAGTGATGCTCAGAATAGCCAATTCAATTAAACTTCAGAGCGCCTTTTCGCGAATGTTTGCATTGGCTTGACGTAGTTTAGTAGCAACTTGCTAATGCATTATACACTGATATGGGGGTAGCGGAGTCCCACTTAGTCCCACTGATATACACCGCAGAGCCTGAGGTACAAAAGTACAAAAGTCAGTGTACAAAAGTACACTGACCTGGGGTTGTCAACAAAAGTACACTGATCTGGGGTCCTGGAGCTTCAGCTGAAGTTCCCTGGCTACGGGTCTTCAGCTAAAGTTCACGATAGTGGTGTGTACTTAACCACCATTTTCGTCTCGAAATCGAAACTTAGTGCTTGCTAATTAACACAGTTTATTATCATACCTGGAAAAATGCTTCTAAGAGTATGTGTGCTTAAGTACTCACTCGATTCCCCACACACACTCACAACCCGAGCACTATAAGCACTCCGATGAGATCACTTCAGCACCTGAAACTAATTGTTTTCTGATAGAAAGAGATTGTAAACTGTGCCCTCCCTTCTAAAAAGATCTGTATTACTAACTAATCAATGCACCTGTGAAAGATCCGGTAACACTCCCACAGAAACCGAATCCACCCAACCCACTGCAGATAACTCCTGTCTAAAGAGGCTGACAATGGACGAAGTGATGGGCGACAAGAAGTACCAGAAAGTGCTGCACAAGTGCTGCAAAGAGTTGCATTTGCTGATTAAACGGAATCAAAAGGTTTTTATCAGCTGTATTGTTTGTCAGTGCATTTGACAGTGCATAAATTTACCGAAAGTTATACATTGATCCTCTCCGCAAATAACCCAGGAGCTTCAGTCTCTGCATTCCAAGATTCGCACACAACTGGCTCATCAAAGCGCAGCTGGCAGCAGCGGCAGCGGCTCAAACTCAAAGAAGCGACTCACAGTGGTCTCGATGAGGCGGCACAACTCGGACGAGGAGATGCGGGAGGTGAGAGATACTTGACAGATACGACTTTATCGTCAAGAGCCGATTTAATGCATAATTAAACCCTCATCTCTTGAAAGGCGCCCCTGTCTCTTGGTGGGCGCCCCCTGACTCTTGGTGGGCACTTTTGTCTCTTGGTGGGCATCACTGTCTCTTGGTGGGCGCCCCCTGACTCTTGGTGGGCACTTTTGTCTCTTGGTGGGCATCACTGTCTCTTGGTGGGCGCCCCCTGACTCTTGGTGGGCACTTTTGTCTCTTGGTGGGCATCATTGTCTCTTGGTGCGCATCACTGTCTCTTGGTGGGCATCACTGTCTCTTGGTGGGCATCACTGTCTCTTGATGGACATCACTGTCTCTTGGTGGACATCACTGTCTCTTGGTGGGCATGACTGTCTCTTGGTGGGCATCACTGTCTCTTGGTGGGCGCCCCCTGACTCTTGGTGGGCACTTTTGTCTCTTGGTGGGCATCATTGTCTCTTGGTGCGCATCACTGTCTCTTGGTGGGCATCACTGTCTCTTGATGGACATCACTGTCTCTTGGTGGACATCACTGTCTCTTGGTGGGCATCACTGTCTCTTGGTGGGCATCACTGTCTCTTGGTGGACATCACTGTCTCTTGGTGGGCATCACTGTCTCTTGGTGGGCATCACTGTCTCTTGGTGGGCATCACTGTCTCTTGGTGGACATCACTGTCTCTTGGTGGACATCACTGTCTCTTGGTGGGCATCACTGTCTCTTGGTGGGCATCACTGTCTCTTGGTGGGCATCACTGTCTCTTGGTGGGCATGACTGTCTCTTGGTGGGCATCATTGTCTCTTGGTGGGCATCACTGTCTCTTCGTGGGCGCCCCCTGACTCTTGGTGGGCACTTTTGTCTCTTGGTGGGCATCACTGTCTCTTGGTGGGCGCCCCCTGACTCTTGGTGGGCACTTTTGTCTCTTGGTGGGCATCACTGTCTCTTGGTGGACATCACTGTCTCTTGGTGGACATCACTGTCTCTTGGTGGACATCACTGTCTCTTGGTGGACATGACTGTCTCTTGGTGGGCATCACTGTCTCTTGATGGGCATCACTGTCTCTTGGTGGGCATCACTGTCTCTTGGTGGGCATCACTGTCTCTTGGTGGGCATCACTGTCTCTTGGTGGACATCACTGTCTCTTGGTGGACATCACTGTCTCTTGGTGGGCGCCCCCTGACTCTTGGTGGACATCACTGTCTCTTGGTGGACATCACTGTCTCTTGGTGGGCATCACTGTCTCTTGGTGGGCATCACTGTCTCTTGGTGGGCATCACTGTCTCTTGGTGGGCATCATTGTCTCTTGGTGGGCATCACTGTCTCTTGGTGGACATCACTGTCTCTTGGTGGACACCTTTTTCTCATAGATGGCGCCGTCACCCTTGTCTCTTAGGCCGATGGCCACGTCCAAGAGGTGGCAAAAGCCGAACTTCTCATTCATCAAGCTTTGGCTTCCTCTCATTTAGTTTTTGGGTGCGATTAAGGGGCTACGCTACTGGTTTGGAATGCGGTCACTAGAGCTGCGTTACACAGAATATAAGAGCCGCAGCAATACCAGTGCAAATACTGTTGCATCAATTTGAAAAGCCGATTTCGTGCTCAAATCCACTTCTCAGAATCTGCCACTGACGGAGGCGCAGGTGAAGGAGCTGCGCACCCACCTGGAGTCGCATGCGCTCAGCGAGTTCGAATTGCAGCAACGGCACCAGACGCTGCTCAAAGCCGAGCTGGAACGGGCGCTCAGCAGCGCGGTGGAGGCCTCGGAGAAGTCTCTGGCCATCGTCTACCAGCAGGAGCTGGTCATGCTGAAGAAGACTCAGGAACGCCAGCGCAACCAGGAGACTCGAGAATTCACCAAGCAGTGCAAGGAGAAGGAGAAGGAGAAGCTCAAGGAGCTGCGCAAGGAGTTCCAGCGGAAACAGATCGTCTCTGCGGTCAATGAGCTGCAGACGCTGGACTCGCTGCGTGACAAACGTCAGCGAGAGCTGCGGGAGCACAATGAGCGGCTGGCAGCGGAGATTCAACAGCACTTTGAAGAGGTATCTGAGTTAGTTAGTTAGTTAGTTAGTTAGTTAGTTAGTTAATTAGTTAGTTAATTAGTTAGTTAGTTAGTTAGTTAGTTACTTAGTTAGTTAGTTAGTTAGTTAGTTAGTTAGTTAGTTAGTTAGTTAGTTAGTTAGTTCGTTAGTTAGTTAGTTCGTTAGTTAGTTAGTTAGTTAGTTAGTTAGTTAGTTAGTTAGCTAGTTAGTTAGTTAGTTAGTTAGTTAGTTCGTTAGTTAGTTAGTTAGTTAGTTAGTTAGTTAGTTAGTTAGTTAGTTAGTTAGTTAGTTAGTTAGTTAGTTAGTCAGCTAGTTAGTTAGTCAGTTAGTTGATTGGTTAGTTAGTTAGTTAGTTAGTTAGTCAGCTAGCTTGTTAGTTAGTTAGTCAGCTAGTTAGTTAGTTAGTTAGTTAGTTAGTTAGTTAGTTAGTTAGTTAGTTAGTTAGTTAGTTAGTTCGTTAGTTAGTTAGTTCGTTAGTTAGTTAGTTAGTTAGTTAGTTAGTTAGTTAGTTAGTTAGCTAGTTAGTTAGTTAGTTAGTTAGTTAGTTCGTTAGTTAGTTAGTTAGTTAGTTAGTTAGTTAGTTAGTTAGTTAGTCAGCTAGTTAGTTAGTCAGTTAGTTGATTGGTTAGTTAGTTAGTTAGTTAGTTAGTCAGCTAGTTAGTTAGTTAGTTAGTCAGCTAGTTAGTTAGTTAGTTAGTTAGTCAGTTAGTTGGTTGGTTAGTTAGTTAGTTAGTTAGTAAGTTAGTTAGTTAGTTAGTTAGTTAGTTAGTTAATTAGTTAGTTAGTTAGTTAGTTAGTTAGTTAGTTAGTTAGTTAGTTAGTCAGCTAGTTAGTTAGTTAGTTAGTTAGTCAGCTAGTTAGTTAGTTAGTTAGTTAGTTAGTCAGCTAGTTAGTTAGTTAGTTAGTTAGTCAGTTAGTTGGTTGGTTAGTTAGTTAGTTAGTTAGTTAGTTAGTTAGTTAGTTAGTTAGTTAGTTAGTTAGTTAGTTAGTTAGTTAGTTAGTTAGTTAGCTAGTTAGTTAGTTAGTTAGCTAGTTAGTTAGTTAGTTAGTTAGTTAGTTAGTTAGTTAGTTAGTTAGTTAGTTAGTTAGTTAGTTAGTTAGTTAGCTAGTTAGTTAGTTAGTTAGCTAGTTAGTTAGTTAGTTAGTTAGTTAGTTAGTTAGTTAGTTAGTTAGTTAGTTAGTTAGTTAGTTAGTTAGTTAGTTAGTTAGTTAGTTAGTTAGTTAGTTAGTTAGTTAGTTAGTTAGTTAGTTAGTTAGTTAGTTAGTTAGTTAGTTAGTTAGTTAGTTAGTTAGTTAGTTAGTTAGTTAGTTAGTTAGTTAGTTAGTTACTCTATCATCTTATCTTTTCAGGAAGCCCAGCGCCTCGAGGCTGAGAAAGCGCAACGCCTGTCCGAAGCTGCCAGCGCCACGCAGTTCGGTCCACTGATAGGCAGCGTGACGCCAACCTCCTCGTCGGCTGGCAGGAGCCTCCCCGGAACGCCCCAGCGGCAGGCTTGAAATGGCCGAGAAAGCGGGCGAACGCGCAAAACTTCAATGACCATCGGTAGTAGCACAGAAGACAGAACACGTCACAGACAGGCCGTGGTTTTGGTTAAATGGACAATTTCTTGCCGTCTGTACCTACGAATATCATTTAGAAGAGCCATGCTGTCCCTGAGGACTTCAGCAGCTAGGCTGAACAGAACTTGAATCATTGCGACATTTCTTTGCCTGCCATTCAAGCTTTTCGCGTCACATTCTACACTCTCTACTTACAAAGTAGTGTCGGATGACTAAAAATTGTCTGTTTAGTGCTATAAAGTTATAACCGGGTCTTCAAGTGTTTATGGACCTCCTATGACTGGCTATCATTGAGCTTACAGCTGTTTGCATTGCGCTACTCAGAGTATATCTTAAGCTCTGTGAAACTGTCTTACATCAGTGCTGTGTTCCCAACTTTATTAGATTTGCTGACAGCTTTGTGTAATAAATCATGCAAGACACATGTAAATCCCATGCCAAATTATCATGGAATATGAGATTTCAGATAAAAAATCTGGAAAAGGTGAAGCGCTAATTTACTGTTCACCTGGTCCATAGTTTGTACCGAATAATATTACATGTATTGAGGCAAATTCAGATAGTTGTAAAATTTTTTACCTTATTTTGCGCGCACATCTTGTATGGAGTTGACCGATTTTTGAGCAATTGTTCCCTGTGTTGTTACCGCTCGCGTTTGCGTTACAACTTCATGTTTCCTGCTTCCCCTCCCCCACTTCCCACATCCTATGCTTCCCCTCACCAACTTCCCATATCCTGCTTCCCCTCACCCACTTCCCACATCCTATGCTTCCCCTCACCAACTTCCCATATCCTGCTTCCCCTCACCCACTTCCCATATCCTGCTTACCGTCACCCACTTCCCATATCCTGCTTCCCCTCACCCACTTCCCATATCCTGCTTACCGTCACCCACTTCCCATATCCTGCTTCCCGTCACCCACTTCCTACATCCTGCTTCCCGCCACCCACTTCCCACATCCTGCTTCCCGTCACCCACTTCCCACATCCTGCTTCCCCTCACCCACTTCCCATATCCTGCTTACCGTCACCCACTTCCCATATCCTGCTTCCCCTCACCCACTTCCCATATCCTGCTTACCGTCACCCACTTCCCATATCCTGCTTCCCGTCACCCACTTCCTACATCCTGCTTCCCGCCACCCACTTCCCACATCCTGCTTCCCGTCACCCACTTCCCACATCCTGCTTCCCGTCACCCACTTCCTACATCCTGCTTCCCGTCACCCACTTCCCATATCCTGCTTCCCGTCACCCACTTCCTACATCCTGCTTCCCGCCACCCACTTCCCACATCCTGCTTCCCGCCACCCACTTCCCACATCCTGCTTCCCATCTGTTTCACGCGCTTTATTTTACAATTGCACTTACTTGAACCCTTTTGGTTGGAGTTGGACAGCTTTTTATTTTCATTACCGCGATTATTGAACTGCAGCATTCGATACAGCTACTCGTAACTATATCTAAGGCTAATAAATTGCTTGCGAAGCTATTTTATAAACATGACATTACAGTACATGCGAACGTATCACTGACATGATAGCATTATATCGAACTATACATGTACTTGAAATAAAATGCTACTTCAGTATCAGTTAAAAGAGACAGTCAAAAGCCTTTATTTATGAGTAAATAATAAACTCAACAACGCATACGGGGTCGAAATATCCAACCTCCCAGATCCTCAGTCTGAGCAGCAAACAGACAGATAGACAGACAGACAGACAGACAGACAGCCTGACAGACAGATAGACAGACAGACAGACAGACAGCCTGACAGACAGACAGACAGACAGACAGACAGACAGACAGACAGACAGACAGACAGACAGACAGACAGACAGACAGACAGACAGACAGACAGACAGACAGACAGACAGACAGACAGACAGACAGACAGACAGACAGACAGACGGAGACAGACAGACAGACAGACAGACAGACAGACAGACAGACAGACAGACAGACAGACAGACAGACAGACAGACGGAGACAGACAGACAGACAGACAGACAGACAGACAGACAGACAGACAGACAGACAGACAGACAAACAGACAGACAGACAGACAGACAGACAGACAGACAGACAGACAGACAGACAAATAGACAGAAAAGCCATAGAAACCACTAATAAGTTGAGAGCCTTAGTTCTCTCCGCTGCAAATTTGAAAACAGATTAGAGGTTCACCCAGACAGCAGATGTCCTTGCAGTGTTGTCCCTTCCAGGGATAGAAACGGAGAATGAAAGCGTTCTTTCAGTTAACCGGCAGTACTATACTCGTACGTATCTGTATTCATCTTGCACAGTGCCTCGTTGCGATTCAACTGCATTCTTTACCATATTTAAATCAGAAAAGAAGGGGTTAAGGAGTCCGCATCTCCCTATAGTAGCATAGGTTGATTGACAATATATTTGTAAGAGTAGGAAAGAAATTAATTTCAAAAATATTTCTGCCCCACCTAAACAATTCCACCAATTGAATGAATATTAGAGACTCGACAAACTTTTAATATCTTGCTAAACACGCCACTTCATAGTTGCTAGTTGTGTAAATGCTAAACAGATGCAAGTCATAATGCGAGTGTGAGCAGAGATCTTCAATTGTGCTCAAAACGACAAGAATGGTGGGCGTTGCAGTAGAAAAGTAATTAAATAGTTTTTTGCCTCCTGGCGAGGCTATTCAATTTGTGGTGGAGAAGAACGCTGTCAGGACAGCTCTCTCCCTGGTTCATTCTTATTCTCATGCTTTTCGAATTGTGGACCAAACCCAAACCATTAATACAGAGGCCGTCTGCAATTCTGAGACTGCATGGCATCGGGCCCCTCGCAGCGGGGGTGCTTCTCCTCTGCTCATTCAAGCCTTAAGTCTGGACACATTAAATAAGAAACCAAAAGCGAGTCCGAAAGCAGGAGAGAAAGCAAGATTGCAAATGGAGCCTCGTCAGAAGCAGCTCTTCGCTTCAACTGAGGCGCAGAAGCTGCTCAAAGTAAAAATTCAAGTCTGCGGCCGCTTTCTGCTCGGGCCTGAGGACGACTTCGGGCCAGAGAAGGCCGAGGAGCTTGTCCGGCGAGTCGCCAAGAGCAACGCTCGAGTTCGGACCTGCCTGACGGTGTTCAACACTGGCCTGCGGCTGGGCGAGAACGGCCTGTTCGCTTCCATGCCTCTCGAGCACATCAAGTACCAGCGCATTGTGGCCTGCATCTCGCCCAGGCAGCCGACACCGCAGCGCCTGCTGACGCTCTGTACCCGGGATTTCGATCAGAAATGCATCACCGTGCTGCAATTCAAGGATCCGGCTGCGCTGACCGAGGCCACCCGGCTCATCGACAAGCAGCGCCGGCTGGCAGCTGAGGAGGCCAACTACCTGCCTGACACGCCTGTGCGACAGACGGCCACCAGCAACTGGGCCATGCAGGCAGCGGCCACTCAGCAGCAGCAACAGCAACAGCAGAAATCTCAGACAGAGCCGCGAATGTCGTCATTCTCAGCGGACAGCGGTTTCCCGGGATTCGGACCGCTCGAACGGGGCTACTCCCAGCGGGCCCTGGCGTCGCAGGTTCAGCCTCGACGATCAGCCGCCTCCCCGGAGGCCCGCGTCACCGTCAGGGCCTCGTCAGTGTCCACATCGATGCCGACGATGGGTTCTTCGATCAGCGCCAAGCCGCCGCTCACGAGCGCGGCAGCAGAACCGAACGAACCATCGACTCGGTCGTCATCAACTACGACGACGTGCCTGCCGGAGCCACCTACGCGGTGTTCGAGTCGCAGAATGGGCCGCCGACGCTGCTAAACGAGCGCAGCGTCATCAACGGACGCAGCAGCGGAGGATTCGCGGCCCGGCCAGGTACGCTTCGGGTTCAGACGTCGAACAGCTACGACGATGTGGACCGTGTTGATGGCAGGCGACCTCAGGTAACCTACGTGACAAACTCGCAGAGGTCCAACTCCAACTTCCAGGTGCTGCAGCCGCAGTATAGCCCGCCGCAGCAGCCGTCAGGCCAGCTGGTGAAGCTGGTACCTGTTCGTTCCGGATGCCACAGCATCATCACGTATATCTGCAGCAGCCGCAGCATCACCGCCATCAGTACTACGCTCTGCAGCCTGTTAACAATAGCCGAGGCAGTCTCGGAGAGGCTACTTCCAGCTGGTGACCAAGTGACCGACGAACATTGAGCACAATTACTGTTCGGGAACTCAAACTCTATCTTGCCGAAAGAATGGGATTGGGTTTTGTGTGACAATCTATTCTATTTTCTACGTTGCTAAACTGGCACCTAAATTTTAATCCTGTTTGTTACTAATCGTTAAAAACTGCTCATGTAAACAAAACATAAGCTTTCTAAGAGCTGCAAGTGAGCTGCATCAAATAGACATCAACATGTGTTTTTAATGCACTATTTATTATCGCAAAAACATTTATTTAAATTACAGTCCTTAGTTGTCTAACATCCATATCGTTTGAAATCTGAGGCCAAAATGGTCCTTCCTATTCATTTTTTATGAGCAATCTTCAATACAATTTATGATATCATACTATAATTTATTGCGCGGACTCTTAAATCTTTTACCAATGCTTTTTTAAACTATTGGCCAAGATTGAACACTTGAACTTTTTTCTGCTTACGAGAAATCCTATGGCAGTTAAAAAGGAAGTTAAGAAGAACTCGTATTAGTTAAAAGTGCTTTGCTTTTATAAAAGACCTGCTGGTATACGCAAAATCTTGTTAAAATGCTCTCACTCTCTACCTTTCAGTGGGAACATTTCCTACTGCCCTGTATAATGTATATTTCTAGTTTAAGCTTTCTTGTGTGGCGTCAATTATTGACTAAAATAAAAGCGCTCAAGTGCTGATTGTTTGGTCCCATATAGTAGCCGATCGCGGACAGCGAAATTGATAGAGAATTTGGCACGCGAATCAAGTAATTAAAAGCTTATGTTTATGAATATGCTATTTTGAAGTACTTAGTAAGGCCCGCTACTCCAGCTCTTCCTCCTCCTCTTCGTATTCGCCCTCGTCGTCAGCCGTGGCGTCCTGGTACTGCTGCAGCTCGGAGACCAGGTCGTTAACGTTGGACTCGGCCTCCATGAACTCGTGATCGTCCATGCCTTCGTTAGTGTACCAGTGCAAGAAGGCCTTTCGTTTGAA